>JAHHFK020002175.1:0-51442 GCA_024533555.2 Aedes koreicus
CCAGTGCATTTTGATGGATGACGAAACATACGTTAAAGAAGATTCAAGAACGCTACCGGGGCCGCAGTTTTATACTAAATCTGTTGGGGAACGTGTGCCAACCGCAGATACGACTGTTGCGATGGAGAAATTCGGTCAGAAGGTGCTCATTTGGCAAGCTATTTGCACATGTGGCTTGCGTTCTTCAATTTTCTATACAAAAGGAACTATAAATGCTGAGATTTATCAAAAGGAATGTTTGAAGAACAGGTTGCTACCATTGTATAGAAAGCACCAGTCCCCTCCTCTCTTCTGGCCAGATTTGGCATCGGCACATTACGCCAAATCCACTCTACAGTGGCTGACGGAGAATAACATCAAGTTCGTAGAAAAAGACATCAACCCACCAAACTGTCCCCAGTTGCGACCGATCGAACGCTATTGGGCAATAGTCAAGCGTATATTTAAGAAGGATGGTACAGTGTCCCAAAACATGACCGATTTTAAGAAAAATTGGGCAGCGGCATCCAGGAAGTGCACAAAGGTCACTGTGCAGAATTTGATGGCAGGTGTCAAATCAAAGGTACGGGCATTCTACAGAAATGAACATGATGACTAGTTTTTCCGTTTGGATCTTTTGTAAACATGTTAAGCTATAATAAACTGAAATAGTATGTTAATTTTAACCATGTTTTCATGCCTATTTTATTATTTGGAAGTTTATAACTACTTTTCGATACACTCCTTAATTCGCCTCCTCCACGTTCCGTCTTCCATCTGCACTCCACCGTAGATTGTACGCAGCACCTTCCGTTCAAAGACTCCAAGGGCGCGTTGGTCCTCCACTAGCAATGTCCATGTTTCGTGGCCGTAGAGAAATCCCCGGCTCAATTGTGTCTGTAGATGGTCAACTTTGTGGTTCGGCGAACTTTGTTCGATCTTAGCGTCCTTCTGAGTCCAAAGTAGGCACGATTGCCAGCCATATTGCGCCTTTGTATTTTTCTGCTGGTGTCGTTATCGGCGGTCACCAATGAGCCCAGATACACAAATTCGTCTAACGCCTCGATTTCATCACCGTCGATCTGAACTCGTGGTAGGAGGCTAACATTGTCTTCTCGTGAGGCTCTTCCCTTCTTGTATTTTGTCTTTGACGCATTAATCACAAGCCCAATCCTACCAGCTTCAGCCTTAAGTCTGATGTACGTTTCCGCCATCGTCTCAAAGTTACGTGCTACGATATCAACGTCGTCGGCGAAGCCAAATAGTTGGACAGACTTCCTGAAGATCGTGCCACGCGTGTCTATGCCAGCTCTTCGAATCACACCCTCCAATGCAATGTTAAACAACAAACACGACAATCCATCACCTTGCCGTAACCCTCTCCGAGATTCGAAGGGACTCGAGAGCGTCCCTGATACTCGGACGACACACATCACTCGATCCATCGTTGCTTTGATCAACCGCGTAAGTTTTTCCGGAAATCCATATTCGTGCATGATTTGCCATAGCTGGTCTCGATCGATTGTATCATAAGCTGATTTGAAGTCGATTAAAAGATGAGTGTGGGCACGTTGTATTCGCGACATTTCTGCAGTACTTGCCGAATCGCGAAAATCTGGTCCGTAGTAGCGCGGGCACCCATGTATCCCGCTTGGTATTGCCCCACGAACTCCTTTTCAATTGGTGACAGGCGGCGGCATAAAATTTAGAAGAGCAACTTGTAGGCAGCAATTCAGCAATGCAGCAATCCAGCTTGTCGCCCTTTTTTTATAGATGGGACACACAATTCCTTCCATCCAATCCTCCGGTAAACATTCCTCCTCCCAAATCTTGGTAATTACCTAGTGCAGCGCTCTGGCCAGTGCTTCACCACTGTATTTTAATAGCTCGCTTGGGAGTTGGTCAACACCAGCGGCTTTGTTGTTTTTCAACAGGGAAACTCAAAATGGTCGTCGTAAAAAGGACGGGTTTTAAATAGTCAATGTTCGATCGCTCTTATTTGTACCTGGCCTGTCTCACTAATGTTGGGCGCAAATTCATTAGCCAGCAATACTAGCGTCATACTTGCAACAGTTGTTTGCTAGATAACTGAAATCAATTATCTGCTAATTACTAGTAACTGGTCATGCTAATGCTGCTAGTTAATGCATTTTCTACACACATTAGCATCGGAAACTGCACCATGCAGCGAAACACGGAATGTCCTAGCCGATAAATAGTTTTTAATTATCTTCACCAGAAAGATGGGAAGATTGCATGCCACATGATGATGATGATTTAGATACAGACTTGTTCCGCCTGAGGATGTTGATGAGCATGATGAGCATGAGCATGATTGACCGCCCGAGGTTGCTACTCCGTTATTGCCAGATCAGCTGTTATTACACAGAGAACCAACAGATGATGCTTGTGTGTGTGTGTGTGTGTGTGTGTGTGTGTGTGTGTGTGTGTGTGTGTGTGTGTGTGTGTGTGTGTGTGTGTGTGTGTGTGTGTGTGTGTGTGTGTGTGTGTGTGTGTGTTACAAATAATGTCACATCGGTTTCTCAGCCATTTGTGAACCGATTTCAGTTCTGTTGACGGCAAATGAAAGCTACAACATTCCCATAGAACGCTATTGATTTTTTTTTATTCGGACATTTCGTTACGAAGATATGAACGAAACAGTACTTGACGGCCTATTATAATAGTAATCAAACAGTTTAGTCTCCGATTACATACTGAGCTATTTGTGTACCGATTTTAGTTTTGTTAGCGCCAAATTAAAGTTATAAAATCTTCAAATAACTGGTCAAAATTTCATTATGATTGGATAATCCTTCATGGAGATATGACCAAAACAATACCTGAGAGCACATAATTGTGAGATGAAAATATACTCGTTGCAGTTCAAAACCGAACAAGACCACTCACCCCAATCGATGCCGCTTGCATTCTATTGTTCCGCATCTGGTGCGTTGTATAGCACATACAGCGGACTAGCCACACTATGCGACTCTATAGAATTAGAGCAGGATCGATTGGCTCGAGTGGTCCGGTTTTGAACTGCAACGAGTATATTCGAAAATTACACAAAGTCTCCATTTACTATAACTACACAATTTTCAACGAACATGTACTTATTAAGCATCTTGAATCCATATCGATAATCAAAATTGACGCTTAGGATTGTCTAATAATTCATTCTATGGACTGATTATATGGAATTTCTAATATTTATGTAATTTCCCCTTTTATATAACTAACATAAACAGGTCGTTAAAGACTATTAATGGCAATATTTTAATCACATCGATGAACAATACGTTCAGGATTGACAAATAGTTCATTTTATAAACTGAATGTATGACATATCGAATATTCCTGGATCTTCCTGGAATTTCTGATGAAAATATGTATCCAGTACAATATTGGCCACATTTGAGTTCGTAATTCTGGTGAAGTGTAAGAAGGGTTCAGTCTCACCATCGGTGGATTAATTCGGGTTTTTTGACAGAAGACGCACATCAGCATTCTGAAAAGGAATCTGAAAAGGAAGAGTCGTCGCGTAAAGTTGGCTTAGAAAAGAAATTTGTTTTTCAGCATGACAACGAACCCAAGCACACCGCTTACAAAATCACTGCACTACCGTGCTTCACGTATTAAGCTAATGGAATGTCCACGAAGAAGAAGTAGATTGGGGGGGGTACGGGGGCAACATTTTCGAAGCTCTAGAAAAGGCCTCGATGAATATTAATATCCCACGACGCTTGCTCGCAAAAACTAGAGTACAAGATTCACAAAAGATGTCCGAACATCAAGGTCAGTTGATACAATTAACCTAACATGCCATGCCACAGATATGCCAGCTGCACATGCTGCTGCCACAAGCCATAAAATTTAACTCAAGCCGCACATGGTTGAAGACTACGATGTGCCCATCAACAGGTTTTAACAACTCGCCTTGAATCATCCTTCTGAAAGTACTAAAAACTCTGTTCCATTCGAGGTTGAGTCCGACACTTAGGGACATGCCCTCACCGAGTTCAAAAAAGTCCCACATCTGACACCGAAAATCAAACTCGATTTTATTGGTTTCCATCTGTTCCGTATACATTTCCGTGATTCGCGTTCGGTAGTTGGAGTATTGTCGTAGGTAGGTAGGTAGGAATCCAGCAATCAAACCCGCAACCCCTAGCAGACAATGATTCAAATTGTGTCACTACAATCGTTGTCCGTTGCCATTTTCCCAGCGGAATGGAAAATTTAATGAAGCATCAAAATACAATAAATGTTTCAGCAATCAAATTTATCAGCAATAGCAGAAAACGTCACCCACTCATCGTTGCTGGATCTGGAGCTGGGGGGCCCAGATTGCAACGTTGCATGTCCATGCTGCTGGCTTGATGTTGATGTGTGTGTGTGTGAGTGTGTGCGCTATACAATATGCATAGATAACAATACAGCTCATCAAAATCCATGTACCAGTCCGTTCCAGAAATGCACTTATGTGTCCTCTCCGGTGCACGTGTGTACGTAGATAAAATTCGTCTGGTCTGCCTGATGGCATGAGGGAATGGATCACGATGGCGGACAGTGACAACAACAACAACAACAACGATGATGGTCCTTCCGAGGTCGTTGTTGCATGCTTGCGAAATGGCTCCCGGGTAAATGGATTCATTGTTGAAGTTTGTTGCGACCGAAGCGATTAAAGCGAAATGGAGTTAATCCCTGTTGTTTGGGGTGCTAGGAGAGGAATGTCGATCAAACTCCACACTAGCACCAGTGTGCTGCCAAGCTTTGCCAGCTGGAAAATGAATTCGAATGAAATAGAATCGTTCGGAAGGGCAAAACGGTTGATTCACAATACTGGACTAAATCTCCCTTAGGTAACGAAATACTATCTGAGATTGGTTTGAGTGGGTGCTGGTTTTGCTATTGAATTCCGACTATCATGATGATGATGATCATGCTGGGCGAACTGGCAAAACGAGAGCACATCGAAAACGAAAAGAAGCGGGTGACATAATATAGATTGTTGTGGCCTGACCTACATTGCAACTCAGTACCGGGAGATCTGTCCTGTGCTTATCTGATTTGAATTCAACAATATACAAACCGTTGATATTGTAGAGTTTTGCGATGTTTTTCTCCCACAACTATCAACGTTGTGGTAATGGTTGTGAAAGTATTGAATCGCCAATTTTTCGCCAGTAATTGAAATGATTAAAGTCCTACTCTTCGGCATAGTATTAAAGCTTTATTAAGAAATGAAGAACATCCCTTAAACAGACCTCATGACTTCACTCCAAGAACAAAAGGGGAAAAAAGTTAATAGAATTAATTAATTTTATATCCCAGCCGCATCCCAGGAAATCAAGTATTCCCAAGGCGTAGTAAACGCTCAAAGTTGGCAATTCAACACCGCAACAGATTGTACGGACGGGCACAGCCACAATCTCGCACGCTGCTGGTTCACTAATATCGTGTTATCATCATCCTCATCTCGGGTTTGGCATTTAAATTTTGTGCTTTGTTTACCCGCTGCCTCGGCAAGAAAGGCTACAAGCCCAACCAGCTGGCAATGGCAGGCTCGCTCACTTCGCTTTAAGGTCATTCATTCAGGCGATTCGAGTAGGATCACTAACAAGCGTTTTCCACTGTACCGACAACGTCTCCAAGTAACAACCAGCCAGCCGAGCCGAGCTGCTTCTTCGCTCCTGGCCCTCGTCGGTGGTATATTTGGTGTTTATGTATGCCACTATTATAGCATCTCCACCGTCGTTACCAGCAGAATTCTTAATGAACCTTCATTCGATATAGTCCTCCAGGTCCGGAAGGAGGGCGGAAACGGGTCCCCAGATGGTGGGGGTAGCGATAGCTTGGAGCATTTGTCGATGTTTAAAAAATGTTTTCCCGTCTGATGCCTACATATTTTACGACCTTTTGCCGATATTTCGAGATAGGGATCCGTTTGTTGCGTTCGCTATGTATCTGCCAGTACGAGGCAGGGGTGTTTGTTGATGGCAGCCCAGGATCCAAAGTCGCCAATCCTTGATTATGTTTGAAAAAGATTTGTCGAAGTTTACCAACGGCAGCTCAGATGATGGAATCAATTTTTATCCCAGTGGTGCCGAATTTAGGGTGCACTCTTGATAAATAACGTTTATTCAAGGATGATTTACTCCATAACTTTTCCATCCAAATAACTTTTAGGAACCTGTTTTTAGGTCTATGTATTTCTGAATTTACTATAACTATGACAATGTAGGGAAGATGTACCTATATTAATCTCATCACTTTGCAATTCATCCTACTTGAAATAAAACGATATACACGTAACAGGATTAGTTAGTAATCTTTGTTGTAGTTATTTGACGTAAGCAAACATTATTAGAAAACGAAACCGATCCTTCAACTGCCCAATTGTTTAATTCATCGTAGGATGAATATAGGAACAATTAGATTAATATGGGGGCAGTTTCCCTGTACTGAAAGTTGACAAAGATTTAATCTTAGCTCAAACATCAGTGACGTTGTGTACACGACATGGTCGCATGGTTGATTCAGACTATGTTAAACTACGCTGCCCCACATAAGATTGTTGGTATACAATACGGCCATCTTTATAATCGAATACGCATGCAAAAATACTGTGCTTTTGGTGTGCAAAAGGGATCGCCGTTCATTTGAATAAAGGCTAGATCATATAGAAATGGAGTACGTTCAAATACGTGTATTTCTTAAACTTTTCTTTCAATCGAAAAGTATGCTAAGAATGAAACAAAGGTAATATTATTTTCTTTCATAAAAAAAACTGAAACAAACCACTTATCGTTATTCCGAAGAAATTCTCGCACACTTTTTTCAGCCATGGTTTTGGCTAGCTGATTCCATCAATTCTTCATCTGGCTAATGTACTGGTGACTGCTCCTTTCATCCACAGTTTCTGCTTAGTTATCGCCCAATACTTCTCTATTGGACGGAACTGAGGACAATTTGGGGTTACAGTCATACCTCGATATAACGTAACTCAATTTTTATTTTCGGTACGTTATATCGAAGCAAAATTTTTTTTCCAGAATTTTTTTTTAATCTCTTTTTTCTATAAAAGAATTAACGTAAAATCAATGTTATTCATCCAGCAGGGTGTCCCAGCTCTTCTAACCTACGTTTTTCCAAAAAAAATTTAATATTTTTTATATTCTGTTTTTTATTTGTTTATTGATCCTTTCATTTTTTGAAAAATATTTTTTAATATATTTTCTTATCCTAGAACATTACTTTTAGCAATATTCTTTTAATGATGCATAAATAAAAATGAATCAAAATTTGATTACAGCTTATTCCATACTACCCAAGGGGTAATTCACTCCGCCACCATGTGTTAACACCCTCAAAAACACAATCCGATACACTTCAAACTCACTCCTCACCACATGGAAGATACATATATCTCTGGCACCACTTACGCTAATTAATTATTTATTTTTGCACTATTTCTTTCCCTCTCGCTTGCACTGATTTGATTCAGATGATGTTTGAATGTGGGTGAATTAAAAGTCAAAATGGTCCATGGTTGCCAGTAAGGATAAATTTTCGATTGTAGTTATGACACCTTCCGACACCCTGAAACACAAACACAACGTGGCAGAGTGACTAATCTCCTGATATGACGATTCTTTATACATAAAACTAGAACTCAAATTCACAACAATTCACAAACCAGTACAAAATAGCAAAACAATATTCCTACACTGAAGCTTTCTTACTGCTGTTTGTGAATTACGATGTCCATGACATTAGTACATATCTGGCGCAGCGAGAACTGTGTAGTCAGTGGTCAATTGTTCTCTTCCGCGAATCTGATTACCAGATCGAACCCATTTAAGTCTGCTTCATCCAACAAGTTTACATATTCGTCATCATCTCCAAAACTCGCAGATTGTGATGCTTCTTCCTGCATTGACATTCACTGCATTGTGTCGTCACCGGCATAGGAATGGCTTTGTCAGCATCTTTGTTAAGAACACCTGCGATGATCTCATCATCGTCCAGCTTATCGAATCTGGCATCCTCCTCGTCGATTTCTTCGGTCTGTGCTGTCTTCTTACCAATGCTTCTCAGCGTGCCTCTTACGACGGACAGCGGTACATCATCTTCATCCTCGATTTCACGGGAATTGTAAAGAATGTTCCAAGATTTGCGAATCGAGTCAGCTGGAACTACCTCCCTCGCTTGAGCAACCCAAAAAGATGACGTCCTTTATGTTGTTCTTCTTCACGCACTCGTCAAACTCTCCACGAATTTGAATTTCCTGCATCATCAGATTCCTGAAGCGCATCTTAATCATCTGAATGATATCTGATCCATCGGTTGAAGAATGGCGGTGGTGTTTGTAGTTAGAATGATGGTAAAAATTGATCCATTGACAGGTTTTAGCTCATCTACATTGTAAATAATGAGCTGTGCAATTGTCCAACACAAGGGCGGCTCTTAGGAGGTGTCCTTTTGACTTGAAGTCTGTGAGAATTTCCAATCAACATTAACGGTAATTTGAGCGACCCATACATGGTGCATCAAGGCATCAACGGGATCCGATCCCGTGATTTGGTGTCTCTCTCAACATATGTTCATGTTGGAGATTTCTTGAACAAGAGCCCACATTCGAAGCATTGAAGCTTTTTTTTTGCAAAAAACGAATGTAGAGAGCTTTGTCAAACTGTGGGTATCGAGGATTCTTGAAACGCTTTCGTTTTGCTATAAATTAAAAACAAAACATGTTAAATTGTTTTCACGGAATATCATTTAAGTTTCGTACACATGTCCTTTGCATATTTCATGGCATAGATGGTAGATGCAGACCGAACTTTGTACTTCTTCATTATTTCATTCATCGAAACACCATCTCCAAGATTATGAATAATTTTTATTTTATCCGCTAGTAGTAAACCAACACGGTTATGTTTTTTGTCTTGTTTACGCAACACACGATCCATTTTTCAAAAAACCTCCGACTTAGTCGACCTTCTTGAATTATGAGTTGTGCAATAATAAAAAAAGTTTTAACAGCTAGCTTCCTACTACATACACAAAAACAAACAATCCACAGAAAACAGACGTTTGACGGCATATACAAACCATGTTGAGGCCTTGCACGCAACATCGCAAGCAACTTTACACTAAACCTTCCCAGATACCGGAGCTTAGTACAATTGAATCAGCCAAGTCCCTTTTCCTACTTCAATCGTACTTCCCATCCTAGTACAATCGTACTTCAAATGCACTTCAGAGGTTACAACCGATGGACTTGAAATGTCAAAATAGGTAGCCTATCATTTTAAATTTTGGCAATAGGTTGAAGGACACTTGAAGTCCATCTTTGAACTAGGATTGTCCTAGGACTGTTTAGTTCAAATGGACCGGATCAAATAGATTTGTTGAAAAATAAGACAAACAAATACATAAGACAAAAGACATTCTAGACAAAACACTCCGCGACGTTTTTTTAACGCTTCGTTCAGATCGAGAACCTGGAATTCCGCAAGCGACAAAATTCGGCTTCTGCGCCCATTTCGTTAGATGTCATTGATGCGGTTGCGTCAAACGCTGAACCAGTTGAAAACAAAACATTAAAATTAAAAAAAAAAGAAGACAAAAGCTGACAACTCAGCAAATGACACTTGATCGATTTTCAAGTCGTGAAGGAGAACAAAGCCTATCTGGGTTGCAGCTATCTTTTATGTCGTTTTCGGTTTTAAACCTGGGTCAGGTCTGACTTTCATTCGCAATTACCGAACGAAAACGGATCCAGAGTCGAGTCAGTATGATGGTATTAGTGCAATCGTGTGAGCTGATTTGTGAGAAATTCATGTTTCATTTGTATAAGAGACCCCCCCCCCCTTCCAGATGAGGGAAGGGTTTTAATCCATCATAAGATCCTTCTCCGGCCCCAAAAACTCCTGCATACAAATTTTCACGCCGATTGGTTCAGTAGTTTCCGAGCCTGTAACAGACAGAAATTTATTTTTGTATTTATAGATAGATAGATAAATCACGTTTATAATTTAAACTGCCAAAAATAAGGGCAAAAAAAAAGTTACATTATATCGAGGTAAAAGTTACGTTATATCAAGTTACGTTACATCGAGGTTACGTTATATCGAGGTTACGTTATATCGAGGTATGACTGTATTATGGTTTTTGTAAAAAATAGGACTTTTTCAAATGTTGATCTCTTTGGTTGGGGCAGACAAAAAATATTTCTCAACTGCTTTTGGATGGTTTTATATTATTACAAATTATATTTGAAAACTGGAGATAGGTTATATTTTTGGATTGAGTAGAACACATTTGAAAAGAGCGTAATTTTAAGAGAAAATCGTAAATAATTCTTTTACCGTTAAAAGATATCAACAAGTTTTTTAGGTAAAAAGTAACATCTTTTTAAACAACTTTGTTGGAAAATTTGAAATAAAAAAGTTAGAGCAAAAAATTGTTTTTTTGTAGGGACACCCTAATTTACCAAAGGAAAACTGTGCTGATGAAGGTCTCTACTTCCAATATTATTTATGAAAAATTTCACTATTGGATTTTTTGCTGTTTGATCATCGTAGCTTAACGGTTTTCAGTTAGACGTGCTGTTTCGTAGTTAGTGTTTGAAAAGAAACACAGTTACTCTTGTTAGAACTTGTTGATGAAATAACACGGTGAATTTAATCGGTAGCTGCTGCAAATCAGAGTGATAATTGGCTGCGCGGAAATGTGACTTTAGCAGTGAATTCTCCAAAAACTTCACGGAAAAGGGAGCTAAAACCATTCTCTAAAAGCTGCTTTAACAGTGAAGCAACTTCGTTCAGAAGCGTGCGCGTTCGAAGAACGGCAACCCGCCGCGTCGAAAACGTACATCGTGTAGAACTTTGTGGACGCCGGATATACCCGTTCCGGCATCTACAACATCTTGGCACTATTAGAAAACAATCAGAGCATCGAAAGAAAGCCCGGTTCCGGACGGCCGACGACCCTGAGCGACAAGAAGCTCCAAAGGATGCTGAAGAGGAAGACCGAGGGAAAAGTGGCTATATCGCTGCGTGCGCTTGGCCGGAAGGTCGGTTCAGCCGGCCAAACAGTGAAAAAGTACCTGGCGAATATGAACATACATGTCAGGAAGCGGAAGCCGCGTCCACTGGTTTTGGAGCTGCAGGCAATGACGCAGCGGCAGCGGCTGAATAAGATGATCAACTCGATTATCCTGGCGAATTGCGACTTGGCGGTGGTGATGGATGACGAGACCTATCTCACCCTGGATGGCAACGACTCGCAGGGCACTTCGTATTTTACTTCCCCCACGAAGGAACTGAGCTTCGAGGTGAAGTTCATTTCACACACCAAGTTCCCCAAGAAGGTGCTGCTGTGGCTGACAATCAGCGAGAAGGGGATGTCAAAGCCGCTCTTCTTTCGCTCCGGACTGGCCGTGAACGGGGAAGTTTATAGAACAAAATGCCTGCCGGATTTTGCGTGTTCTTCAAGAAATACCATAAGGGCGAAGACGCGGTGTTCTGGCCGGATCTGGCGTCGACCCACTACTCGAAGCGATCGTTGGAGGAGATGGAGCGGCTGAATATCGATGTGGTACCCAAGTCGGCGAACCCGCCCAACGTCCCCCAGCTGCGTCCCATCGAGAATTTCTGGGCCAACCTGAAGCGTAAGATCTCCAACAATGTTTTCGCGAAAACTGAGGAGGAATTGATAAATAAAACAAAGAAAAAAACGCAAAAACATGCCTACACGCATGTTTTCGTCCGCCATGGTGAATGTTCCGGTTAACTGCCGGAGACCGCTCGCAAGGGCGTAGATTTTTTTTGCAAGTAAGCTTAAATAATTACCTTTCATGGGACATTTGGCAAAAGCAATTATTTGTCTTAGCTTTTTTTTTTTTTTATTAGTTCGTTTATTTGTTAGGCTCAGGCGTGTGTAACACTTTACGGAGCCGATATTCAATATTGTAATTAACAATGTTTTATTTTTCGATTTTAGTAAAGTGGGGTGCCAGTTACTCGTGGCTAGCTCGAGGTTAATAGGTCACATTATCGTTTGGAAGGGGCTAGGCAGGTAACTTATTGAAGGTATTATTTGCTGCTCATGGTTGCGACATCTACCAAATTCACGGTCCCTGTAGTGCTTTTCAGGAACTAAGCCGCAGATGGGTGACCACTGTTTGCTGGGCAGGTACAAGTAGCACGGAAACAAAAGGATAGTATAACTGGGACACAATGGCAGGGAATTTACTAGACTGGAGGAGAGGGGGGTGATGACATTACACTCTTAGATCAGACAAACAAAGGAATTCGTAAATCGGTTGCATGTAGGGGAGATCACGCATTCCCAAAACATCCCTTACCTCGCGAAAGGGTTGTCTACCTCGGGCCACTAGGGTATCCAATAGTCTTGCTCTGGTGGCATCATTACCCCGGCAACGCCAAACTGCGTGATCGATGTCATCATAACCGGTTACGCACCTACATATGTTGCTATCGACGAGGTTAAATCTGTAGAGATGTGCGTCTAGCGAGTAGTGGTTGGACATAAGTCTTGACATCACACGAATGAAACCGCGACTTACAACCAGACCTTTGAACCACGATCTCGACGAAACATTTGGAATAATGGAATGTATTCACCGCCCAAGAGAATTACTTGTTCAATCGTTTTGCCAACTTTGAAGAGAACTCTGACGCACTAATGGGAAAAATTCATCATGTGAAATACTTCTTTAAAAAATCTCGCCTTCTTTTGCGCCTACTTTTGCTAGAGAATCCACCTTCTCATTGCCTGGAATTGAGCAATGTGAGGGGACCCATACAAAGGTAATCCTAAATGATCATTCGACCAACGCATTCATCTGCTCTCTTGTTTTTGAAAGAAAGTAAGATGCGTGCCTCACTGTTTTCATCGACTGGAGAACTGAGATTATCCGAGAAGATGAAATAATGGTCTATGGGCATGTCGAAAAATATCCTCAATGCGAAAATGATTGCTGCCAGCTCAGCAACATATACGGAACAATGTTCCTGAAGTTTCCGGAAGGCAGATGAGTATTCATAATAGACACCGAATCCAGTGGATCCATCAATGCACGACCCATCAGTGAAATTTTTTCTATTGCAATTGACATGTTGGTGCTTTTCAATAAAAATATGGGGAATTAAAATAGGTCGAAGTTGATCTGGATCTCCTAGAACAGCCTGTTTCATGGAGAGATCATAATCAATGGAGGAATTGTGATAAGTGAAGCGTACACTAGGAGAATAACAGCAAGGAAGACTAATATCAGATGACATATAGCTGATATCGATTCGCAAGAATCTAGACTGGGTACTCAATTCGAGCATTTCTTCGAAGTTTTCAATCACAAGGTTGTTACTGATTCCACACTTGATCAGTATTCTAGATGAGAGTTCCCAAAAGCGGTTCTGTAAGGGTTTCACTCCTGCCAGAACCTCCAGGCTCATATTATGCGTTGAATGCATACAACCAAGGGCAATACGTAAACTACGAAATTGAACGCGTTTTAATTTAATGAGGTGCCGAGAGGAAACAAAAATAGCCATATTCGAGAACTGAAAGAATAGTTGTTTTATAGAGTGTAATGAGGTCTTCCGGGTGAGCACCTCACCATGTCCCGGAAATTGATCTTAGAAAATTGATCCTTTGTTGACATTTCTGTTTTAAATACGCAATGTGAGTAGCTTTTGTTTTAACACCATTCGAAAAAAGTCCACTTTTTTAATGCAAACGTTAGTCTCAGTTCTATAGAGATGATTCGCTCCATGAGGCCGGTAATGCACACCTCTTATTTTCTTATGAAAATAAGAGGTCTTCTAAGTGCTTTATCTTCAAGTTCTTTTATTATCACCTTTGTGTGGATCCCATCTCATTGTTCAATTCCGGGCAATGAGAAAGCGGACTCGCTATGGAATATATATATGATATATATGACCGAAATATCGCCTTCAACGAATTTTTCTCAATATTTCGCCAGAGATCACTGATTAGCTGGCAGTATAAATGGAGTAAAGAAAATTTGGGGCGATGGCTACATTCTATCACTCCCAAGTAGTCAAAAGAAGCTTAGTCAGGGAGTTGGATGTGGGTCGAGACTTCATTCGAGTGATGTCTCGCCTCATGCCCAATCATTATTCATCAAACGCTCATTTGTTCCGTTTCGGGCTGGGAGACAGCAATCTCTGTGAATGTGGACAAGGTTATCAGGACGCAGATCACGTTATTTGGATTTGTGCTGAGCATCGTGGAATCCGATCGAAACTTCATGATTCCCTTCGGGCTCGAGGTAGACAACCCAATGTACCGGTTCGAGACATTTTAGCTGTGCGCGATCTGGAATTTATGAGACTTATTTATGTGTTTTTGACTAACATTAATCTTAGACTGTAGTTTGATTGACTTACATCTTTAGGTTAAATATTTGAGGACTGTGTGAGTGAGTGTGTGTGTGTGTTTTCTTCTTCTTTTTATTTGAAAACGTTCTATTTGTTACCTTGTATTATAATTCGAAGGTGTAGATATCAGAAAACTAGTAACTAGAAAATAAGAAGAATGATTAGTAATTTCCATTTAATTCCAACTACCTTTATTGCTTATCTTGACAGATACGCGTATTTCGTCTACAATGTGCAGACTTCTTCAGTGTCGTGTACTAATACTCGACTGAGACAGAAAACTAGTGTTTAATAACCTGTGTCAGATATTCCTACCTCAATTTTCCCATCCATAAGATTGTAAATCCAATTAACCTCGATACGACCGCGAGTAATCGGTTTTATTCCTTTAACTTAGTTTTAGAAAAAAAAAATTATTTAAATTTATTTAATGTATACAGAACGAAAACTCGGCTCTGTAAAGCTGATTCGATTGCCTGAACAAATAAATAAACTTGTTAAAAAAATAAATAAATAATGTCTGAACACCATTCGAATTTAGTTTCATAATCTTCATTACTCTACTGTTACATGAATCTATCGTTAAGCACCCTATATTAAATTCTCAAAATATGCTTCCGTGACCCTCACGAGCAAACATAATTTGACGCCACTGTCTGCATCCTAACACCGTCTTTGCTCTCAAAAGGAGAGCCTTCAACGTTTGAGTAATATGTCAAATTTTTCGTCATCAATTTTACGATCCAGAGTTATGCATGCAGCAGGAAAGTACTCTTCCATTCTGTCCTCCGAGCTGGTTCTTCGAGCATTTAACAAATTTCACTGATAAGTCCCGGGAAGGAAATCCCTGCAGACTCGCAACGCAGAGAAGGCACGACAAGAAATATGATAATAGCGCGGCCGTTAAGCGAGAATCTTGACGAAAGTAATATTCGATAAAGACAGCCAACCAGTTGAGAGGGGCGCGTGAAAAGATCGAAAGGCTGAAAACGTGATGGTTGGCCAGGATGGGGGAAAGAATATTTAAAGTCCTAATGAAGATTAAACGATGCAAATTTATAACCGCGATTAAATCGTTAATGACGACCCCGTATGACACATCCGGTTGATAGATGATGGCACGAAACCGAGCCGAACAGCTACAGCCTGATTAAGTCATGAAAATGCTATTGATGCCCCAAAATTTAACAGCAAATATCCTCTCGGTGCCGCTAACTGCTATTGAATGGATTTGAATATAAATGAGATTTCGATTAATGTCGAATCATTTGCACAGTTGAGCGCACAGAGGATAATTGCAAATGTTAAAATCAGAATTTCAACCGGGAACAGTTGGTGAACTGGTGCCGATAATGGATTGGAACAATACATTTGGAAATTGGTTCAGATTAAATACCAAGTTCATTAAAATCGTATCGAAAAGCGCGTATGACCGGTATGTAGGTGTGCATCACTGAATGACGATAAGCGCATAATGAATGTTTGCCGTCAGTCAGTGGTCGGAGCAGTGGGACCCAATTGCAACTGATTTTTTGTTTGGGAATTCTCAGTACAGCGATAAAACACGTTAATTCTGAAACTAACAGGCAAACAGGTTGATATGGAAGAATAGTTTTTTTTAGAGATAGGGTAAGGGGATGTAATGTTAGCCTAGCTCCTTCATTCGGCTTATATATCAAATATGTCATTAGATCAGTGATATACCCCAAAATTATGGTGCCATGATGACCGGTTTAATTCGAAGCAATTCAGACATTACTAACCAATTTACTGTTGTCCATTTCCGTGTAATTTTCGATTTATTTAACTTTTAAGACATCAGGATTTCTCTGGTTAAGCTGAACAAATTATCTCCATGATCTTCGAATGATCTAAATTTGGCTAACTTGAACCAAAAAACCGAATAATGAAACCTAGATCTAAAGAAAATAGTCACACGTTATAAACTAACTGTTCACACAGATGAAATAAAAATGATTGAACAAGAAAACCGTGGACCCAATGTTAGGGACATTGCCTTGTTCCCAACTATGGCCTGTTGTCTGGATAACTTAAAAGTAAAAATGTTGTAATAGGTAAAATTTTCAGTAAAAAAGTATAAGTTCGGTTGTTTATTTTCCAAATGGCTCATCTAAACAAAACAAAAGGTACAAAACCGGTGCAGACTGAATTATTATGTTTTCACTACTCGAAACGACAATAAATCATATGTGAAAATCTCTTAAGTGCTTCAAAACAGTTTAAGTTTAGTTTATTTTGTTATGTTGGATAAGGCGAATACAGCTGGCAATGCCTTAAATCATAAAATCAGGAAGAAAAACCGTACGAAGACTGCCTTTAATAAAAATTTGGGGGGGGGTTATATAGGGGATAAACCGAAGGGTCAGGGGGCCGGGTTTGTTATAGAATAGGTGTTTATTTGTGTTAACATATGGTGGTTAAAATAGTTTATAATTTTGTTTGGCCCGTCCTTTTTTTATATTTTTTGTGTTTGGTTTTTGGGGGGGTGGGCAAAATTTTGGGGGGAAGTTTGGGGGAAAATTTGTTGGGGGGATTGTGGCGGGTGGCGGGGGGGGGGGGACGGGGGGGTGATGCAGTTGAGGGGTGTGATTATTACTGTATTCATCATGGAATGAAATTAAATGAAATAGAAAGAAGAAGACAGTATGAACCATTTGTTACCCGTTTTTGAGGACCCGGATAGGGAAAAACATATTTTCAACCTTATACGGTTGAAAATATGTTCATACGGAGATTTGTATGGGAGCAAAAGCAGGTACAAAAAAAATGTAAGTTTTTCTGATCAAATGGTGTATAAATGAAGTCATTATGTTCAGTTGAACGAGAGTTATTAGCGTTCAAAAACCTTTCACTTTAGCGTAACGCTCTCATTTTTCAAAATTTTGAAATGACACCTGGTATAGAAAAGAGAAACGTAGTCCTACGTTAAAACCTATCGAATGGGACGAAGTTACATCCATGGATAGACCCAATTTGATGCTTATAGACCGACATTACATCCATATCCCTCGAAAGTTTCTGACTTCATAAAATAAGTTGTATAGCTTTTCATGATACATTTTAGCGAACAACTTATTGAACGTATCTAAGCAAGTCAGTCAAGGGACACATACCCTAGTTGTCTATTTTATTGACGCCGCATGAGGGCATGAGGGAAATGACGACCTTTTGTTTTGAAATGCTTGCAGGCTGGTACATATATTGTTGTTATATGTTGTACTCTGAGAAAAAATCTATCGTTAAACCGACAATTAAATCATGGTCAAGATGACTATTGCAGATAATGGTTACAATAACCATGAAAATGGAAGAATTTACCATTGGCTGCCATGAAAACCACCAAATGGCTACAGCCAGCAATGTCCAAACACTACACTGCACGCCGAGCTATTTTTTACCACGCTAGCGCGTGTATTGTATTCACCACTTTGACTTCGTGCTTCCAGACTTACTCGCAACGCGGTGGGTACAACACCAATGCCAGTGCTCGTGTTTTGGCTTCAGGCACCGTGTATGATGATTCGGAAAACACCACAGCCGAGTGTTTCCGATTGCGAAAAACATGCGTGGTTAATTTATTTTATTTCTACCCATGCCGTGCTTGTAAAACTCAATCAACTTATGAGCCCGTCACCCAACAGCCAAGAAAACAAACCTATCAGTCAAATTATCAAATTTTTAGAGTCATCCGGCGAGCAATGCTCTATCCGTGGTAACCAGTGTCATACTGGGTGTATGTTGAGAGCTTTCTTGTGATCGTAAACACTCGGCTCGGGTGTTTTCCCAAAAATCAAGACACGGTGTCTAAAGCAAAACACGAGCGTGTACACTCGTGTCGCGTCCATTGCGTTGCGGGTTCATCTATAAGTACAAAACTGAAGTGGTAAATTATAGCCACATGGTGGTGTGTTTGCAGTCAAGTTCGGCTCTCGTGCAGAACGGTTTGGTGTTTTCACCAAGGCTGGCCACAGCTGTCAAACTTCACTGCAAAATCGAGGTTGGTTTTTATTGTTCTGCTTTGTTCGATTCTCTGCTCTTCTGATTCAATTAGCAGTAAAAAAAAGGTCTAGTGTTGCGGGAAATTTTGTTTGATAACAAAATATCCAAAACAAATTGTGTTTTCTACAGCGCATAGTGCTCCAAATTATATGCGCATTTATTTTTATGGTGAATATTGGCCGAAAATTAATGCGCCTCGGAAATTATGCGAATTTACAACAACATAAATCAAATTAAAACAAATCTATTCGAAAAATTAATCATGAATTTCCTGAAAAGTACTTCACAGCAAAAAATTATGACTACTACATGTGATGTAAAATGCTTGAATTTCAAAAATACCTGAATGCAGTCCATTGCTTTGATTAATTTTAAGTTAAAAATAATGTACAAAACGACAGCATTCATAAACAATTAAAAATAAATGCATATTCATCATATATACTAATAAGTACACGTTCTTAGAAGAATAAATCACAGCGCGCTCGTTTTTAAATGCTTGATCATACGAATTTACATGATCGTGTAAATAAAAATATTCTCTCATTCAAGTTTAAGGCTACTAAGCTGACTTTTTAATTCAACTGTCGTTCGTCATCCCTAAGCGAAGAGGACTGTGGTTTGCGATTCTGAAAATGAGAGAAGGCTGGAAATTCGGTGTACAAACCTAATTCCTTGCTTATTGTAATAGGAAATTGCCGTCCCATAATTGGGAATAGGTAATTTTTGTGTGCCGTGTACAACAGAGATTAGAATTGTGATTCAAATCTCTTCTCAATTGAAGAACGTGTCGGCCAACTGGGCCAACATTCTGATGAAAGACTAATTTGCTCAAGACGGGAGTCACTGACAGCAACTTAAATATGGTAAAGTTGAATTTATTCGGATTCTCCATTAAGCTAAAATGTAGTGAAGTTAAATTAATTCATTGAGTTCAATTTTTTTCTACGCATATCCTTGGAAGAGATTGAAATGCCATGTTGGAAGAACCCAACTATAGTTTCGTGGTGTAAACATATTTCATCGATCAGACCAAGGATTACAACCTCCTTAATAAAGGTGTTTTGATGAGAACAAAATGTTTATTAATTTGTTCAATGTTACTATGCACGATTTCTTCCGTCACTTGGAGTCTCAAATCTGAATGTTTGGATTTTTTTTTTTGTTATTAAGACTGGACTCGGAAAAAATGCGACACTTTGTTTTTAGTGTAACTTTTTATCGGGTGAGTAAAAATCAATCAAATTTTGGGTAGTACTAGTTTAAAGTGTTATGTTTATATGCGCAACATTTTATTGCGATCTGTAAAGTAGTTTTCAAGATGCATTCGAAACAAGAAGAGCTATGCCAGCAAATCTTGGGCGCGGTGATCGATAATCCTGGTCAGTCGCACAGATGGATCGGCAAAAGGCTCGGAATCCACCATTCCACCGTGTCCCGCGTTGTGAAGATGTTTCAGAAGACAAAGACCATCGAGCGGCGCGCTGGAAGCGGCCGAAACCCGAAAACGGGAATACCCAGAGAAGGCGCGGAAGATAAGGCAGTACTTTAAGAATAACCAAAACCTTTCCACCCGAGACGTGGCCAAAAAGGTCAATTCGTCGAAGTGGTTCGTCCAGCAGACCATGAAGCGGGCTGTGCTACGTGTTTTTAAGGTCAGGAAGGCGCCAAACCGGACTGACAAGCAAAACACGGTGGCCAAATTGCGTGCGCGGAAGCTGTACCGTGAGTGGCTGGTCAGGCCAGGCTGTCTCGTCATGGATGACGAGACATATATCAAGGCGGACAAGAAATAAATCCCCGGCCTCGAGTTTTTTGTCGGTACGTCCCGCATGGAGGTTCCGGAAAAGTTCCGGAAGAGAAAGATGGACAAATTCGCGAAGAAGTACCTGTTGTGGCAGGCGATCTGCGAGTGCGGACGGTACAGCAAGCCGTTCGTTACAACCGGCACCATAAACGGGCAGATTTATCAAGAGGAATGCTTGCAGAAGCGCTTGCTGCCCTTCCTCCGCTCTCACCGTGGTCCCACGCTGTTCCGGCCGGATCTCGCTTCATGCCATTACGCCAAGCCTGTAATGGATTGGTACGAAGCGAAGTGCGTTAATGTGGTCCCGAAGGAGGCGAACCCGCCAAATACACCAGAACTTCGTCCAATCGAAAAGGTTTGGGCGATGAAGAAAAGCGGTATAACATTCAAAACCGATGACGCTTTGAAGAAAAACTGGGAGAAATTGTGTAAGGAAGATGGACAAAACCTCGCCCAAGATCTCATGAGCAGTGTTAAGAGAAATGTACGAGCATTCAGTTTGGGGGAGGAAATTCAATAAACAAATTATACCAAAACATAGCTAATATATAGTTATTTAATCCCTGAAAATTTGAGAAAATCCGATTTAAAATGAATTTTTAGTGATCATTTTTGTGTGTCTCATTTTTTCCGAGTCCAGTCTTTAATAAACGAAGTGATAATTTGAACAGGTCATGTAAAATTCAATCGCGCAAACATTACAGGCTTTGTTTATATAGTCGTGTACATTTGAAAACCAATGTAAATTTGATTGTGCTGAATCTTATGAAGAACTTGCGCGTGAAGGGGCCTGCGTTTGCTTTCAATCTCTAGATTGAAAATATTGAAAGAACTCACTTGTTGTGTACTCCAATTTTAAAAATTTTTTTTTTAATAATCTTTTTTTGTTGTTGTGTTTTGTTGTTTTTAATACCTCCCCCACCCCTGGGGGGGCGCCCGGGGGGTATGTATTATTAATGAAAACGGTGAAATGGAAATACGAATAGTATAGCAACATTATTTTGAAAAAAGTTCTGTAATTTTTTATTTAGTTCCTTTTTTTTAATTATCCAATTTCTTTATACGTGTCGGGGGGCAAATACTTATTAAAAAGAAAAAAAAAAAAAAAAAAAAAAAAAAATTTTTGTTGGTTAATAACGTTTTGTAAACATAATTTTCGTACACAAAACACATGATTCATAATTATAAAGACACATGCGTATTGTTTGTCAACTCATAGAATACTATCATTATACCTTATTCATACAATGTACGAAATGATTTTCGTGCGGACCAGCCAATCACTGCTCCACTTCTATCGTATCCGTAAATGTTGGTGTTGCTGCTGAGGAGGGCTAAAATCATTTGTTTGCCTCCACATAAAAGAACAAGCGTCACAAGCTTCGAGTCAAAAGCTGTGAATTAATCTTCATGAATCACGCTACTCCTCACAAGATTCCATAGCTTAGTGTGATCCAAAGTTGATCTTGATTCAGTAGTAGCTTTTCCCAACAGTACATGATCATTTCCCAAAACAGAAATATTGTACAAAAATACCACATCGCCACGATCTCACTTTTATTTCGAATTTCATTTATGTCATCGCTGATGACAACTTTTAAGAACCGTACAAACCGTTCCGAGGAGGGAAAAAAGGTGAAAAATCAATGAATGGCATTGATCAACGGAGATAGGCATTTTTCGAATGTTGCGCGAGAAATACAGAATTCTTAATTGCTTGGTCCTTAAATGTTGCCATCAGTTCGATAACAGTCGCCCCTCCAAGTCCCGATGAGTTTCTATTCAAGTCAAAGACAGCAGAGGAATGCGAAACGGTTAGGAAACGACAGGAAGCTGAGCAAACTACGGAACGAATCTCAAAAGACGACACGCCAAGTAAAGAAGTAGACCTCATCAACCGTCACCACACAACGCGTCTCAGATACCGGAGCCTAGTACAATTGTAGTACGATTGAAGTAACGAAGTGTCGTCTTTCCTACTTCAATCGTACCTCGCGTCCTACAGATGACAGCCTCTCTTTCATTTGTATTACTATCCCATTTTTTCTTACGGAAAATTTACTGGATTTTCGTAAAAAGTGGAACAACTCAATTTATGAGTTGTTTCACTTTTTACGAAAATTTAGTATCAACACTGAAGCTTCTTACGCTTGTAGATCTGAACACCTCAACTCCAGATAATGATTGGATGACAAAGAAACTTCATTCAATTTAACTTACTATTTCACATAGATCTCTGAACATTTCACATCAATGGCTACACTTGTAGATCTTAAGCCTCAACTCCAGGGAGTTCTTGGATGACAAATAAACTTCATTTAATCCAATATACCCGGTTCTGTCAGGCCTTTAAATCTCTAAATATTTCTGGTTATGCTTGTAGAGCCTAAGGTTCAACGCATTATAGAATTTTACTCAGATCGCTGGACTCAGGACTTATGAATATGAACCGAGCATGAGCATGAGTATGATTCAACGCCCGATAGCTGCTGCTCCGTTATTGCCAGATCAGCAGTAGTTGAACAGAGAACCTACAGATGATATTTGGGAATAACATACATCTTGAAAATAGTAGAACAGGTGATCTAAATGTTATAATAGGCAATACCGGGGCCGGCCACGTCCGAATGCGGGTCAAGTAGGGAATGGGTAGGAATGTGTTGACGTGGTACTCGCTTTGAAGGAAGCCGTGGAGTCCACTTCACAAAAAGGTTGAGTTTGCAGTGGGATCCGTGTTGGTAAACGATGTCCTGAATTCAACTGACGTCGGCAGCGAATAAGATATTCTACTATGCTTCCGGTTTATTCTCTGTACAGAGATGCACAATGAAATGATTCCAATTTTGGCACTGATTTAAACCAACAGCTAGGATGCGGTTGGGGCCACTCACAAGTGTGAGTGGTATATTTCAGTAGAAAAATACGTTAACACATCGAGTTTGTGGACCGATTTAAATCAACAGTAAGGATTTTTTTGAGGCTTCTCACAAATGCGGGTGGTTTATTTCAAGGGAAACAAAAATTAAATACATTACGTTGACGTTTCACAAATAGAACATATTCCATATATCAAATGAGAATTTCAATGAGTGGCATTGAGTGAGCAAAACGAGTTACTCTTGAAACTTTTTCGCAGGTATTTTACAAAGGAGCTACTCAACTTTCCACTGAATCGCCCCTCGTGATGATTACATAGTAGTTTTGCACAAGAATGTATGCTTTTAAATGAATTTTTGTCATTCAGCCTAACGCCGTTCGGTAAAAAGGCATTTGGTTAAATGTCATTCAAATCAACTAAAAACCAATCCAGACTTACAATCCAAGTGAACCGTATTCTAATTCAAAATTTGTTTATCTCGTCTTATTTTCCCCAGTGATTCATCGATATCGACCCGGGTGGATATGCTGACGCCCGCGATCGAAGTGTACAAACCACCCCTCTGACACAAGGATGACACCCTGGAGAGCAACCTCGGCAATCCATCGACCAGTAGCGATCTATGACGAGGTGCACTGTTGCTGGCGGTACGCCACTACTGTTGCATGAACTAGTGAGGATCTTCCCCATCAACGGCAAACAGCAACACAATGTGTGCGCACCGTACACCGAATCCGTGCCCGGTAGCCGCGTGAAGATAGGTGAATCGGTATCATCGGTGGTAAGTTTTACCGGAGCTGAAGGCGACGACGACGACGACGACAACGATAAAACCATTTTAGTGCGGAGAAAAGAAAGAAGAACACATACATACACGTAAGTGTCATAAATAAGAAGCACAAGGGGGGTTCCTAGTACGGAAAGGTATTCCGTCCGTGCTGCTACTGATGGGGGTTTGGTGGCTGACAGTCACCGAAGGAATGCACGCAGGAGAATCTCATCGCAGGACGATGATGCTTCCGACCTAACCTATCATTTCTCGGTGTCGTTGTTTTTGTTATTGTTGTCGCTCCGAGTAGGTTGGGTGTCGGTAGTGGCAATAACGGTTGACTGCCGGAACAATATGGTCCATAATGTATGAATGTATGTCTGTATGATTGTTCGCTCGCCGGATGTCCTTGTCAGTTTGGCGAACAGGAAGTTGAATGCGGGTATCTTTGGAGGCAAAAGTCTACGCAACGGTAATGATAGTAATAACTGAGTAATGCATATGAATAGAAATAGCCGTTAGGATGAATGCTACGAGATCAACCGAGCACGATGTTGTACTAGATGTCAAGCATGGTTTAATATCATTTTTCGAGAGAAGAAATTTGTTTTGATATTTTAAGCCATCTCCGACGGTAGATACCGACCACAGTAGCAGCATGGGGAATCACTGTTAAACTTACGACCAATCGAAACTCGAGTCACAGAAGCTCACGGGTGGCTAATAGAGCAAAAGAAAATGAAAGCAACAGCAGCAGTAGCAAAACTATTAAACGAAAGAAATTGTCTCTTCTGGGTGTCAAATTAAGCAGAAAATCGATCTAATAGGATTAAAACCAATTGACTAATAAAAGGAACATAGAAGAGGTAAAATCGCTAATTTTAGGAGCCACACTAAAGTAAATCCATGTAAGGTATTTCTATATATATACACGTACACAAGGAAACACTGAAACACACAAGTAAAACACCGAACGAGTTAGGAGTGGGAAGAGAATAAAAAGAAAAACCAACGTAAACAACAAAAAAGCATAGACACGTAGCAAATAACCGTACTACGTAAGAGACTTAGTCTAAGTAGGATTAAACAAGGTAAAACTATAGGCTTTAAGATTACACAAATTGACTACCATCAGCGTTAGTGGTTGGTTGGGTGCAACGATGGTTGGTATGGACGGTTTTTGGTGTTAAATTGTCGGGGGGATAAATGAATCGAGCAACTATGCGGGAATCCTGAAGAGTGTGAGCTTTTTAGTGGAATACCTGTAACTAGAAAATGAAATGAAAGATTAGTAATTTCCATTTAATTCCAACTATCCTTTATTTATCTACCAAGATAAGCAATAAATTCTAAGACTAGATTCTTCAGGATTTCATTCGATGATTATCGTTATTATTTTCAATTTCTGCTTTAAGTCGGAGGCCGCCATCTTAAAATTAAAGATGAGATCGTAGATAGAATTACGATCAAATGACCTAATTTCGATGGAAAAATTTCGGTATTGAAGGGTTTAATTGTGTTTCCCTTTCATTTTATAACATTTTGAATTTCAAAATGGCGTTTTCAAAAATGTTGTACAAATATATATGTCAATAGCTTTTAACAAAAAAGGGTCTTGTAATTTATTTTTTTGACGCCAACTAGAAAATGTGTCGAATATTTCATCCGATCTCCTGCCATCACCTTGATTTTTCCCCAATAAACTGCATAATAAGTTGCACCTTAGGATCATAGAAGTATCATAATTACAACAACATGAGGCAATAGAGGCAATGATCGTTGTCGTGGCAAATGAATAACAATTTGCAAAATTTTCTACGGTTTATTTTCAACCATCTGAAAAATTAGTTGAAATATAATTAGCTCTAAAAAAGAAACGATTTAGAATTTTCAGTCATATTTTGCTGCACAGTTGTAAGTTTAATGTCTCGAGTAATTCATGTCAAGGGCCTAAAAGACATTTGTAAACAATGACTTTGAATGTCGATTTCTCTTGAATCTTAATTCAATTTCGTGAAATGAAAGCAGCATTTGGGAGAAAAATTTTAGTTCTACCATATGGAGTAGCTAGATATAGTGGGGTTCTCGTGATTCGTGAGATATCAACGTTAAAAGTCATTGTTTACAAATGGCGTTTAGGCCCTTACCATGAATTACTCGAGAAATGAGAATATCAGAAGCAACGACCTAATGTTTATCGGTCATTATAGCAACCATTATTGGACTTTGAGCCATTTTTCGTGTAACATTTGCATAGTGCCTATCTCCGTAGATCAATTCTCTTCATCCACATTCTATTCTGTCAAAAAACGCGGCTGCAATAGCATTTTAGATGAAATTTATTATAAATATACACTGGCTGAACCCGGTATATTGATGAAAATTTAATAAAACTGGCACGTTTATGGTTGTTTCTCGGAATGAGTTTTTTTCTTAACTGGGTTCAAACTTCTATCAGAACATGCTTCTGACCCGAGGAATACACATTTTGTGTTTTAGTTACCTATATAATCATGTTTGGTTTGAATTTGTGTTTCATTTGAATGAGAGCCCCTCTTCCAGAAGGAGGAGGGGTCTCAAAGCATCATACAATGATTGCCTTCAAAATCCTCCACTTGCCAAATTTGGTTCCATTTGCTTGATTACTTCTCGAGCTATGCAGAAATTCGTGTTTCATTTGTATGGGAGCCCTCTCTTTCAGAAATTAGAGGGGTTTCGAGTCACATTATAAACATTTTTTGTCTTCAAAACCCTCATCTTGCCAAATTTGGTTCTATTTGCTTGTTTAGTTCTCGAGTTATTCAGAAATTTGTGTTTCATTTGTATGGGAGCCCCTCTCCTCCTTCAGAGGGCGGAAGGGTTTCAAACCTCCATAGAAACATTTATTGCCTTCAAAAACCTTCACCTGCCAAATTTGGTAACAATTGCTTGATTAGTTCTCGATTTGTATTTCATTTGTATGGGAGCCCCCCTCTTCCAGAAGTTGGAGGGGTCTCAAACCACAATAGAAACATTTATTGCCTTCAAAACTGGAAAGGGGTGGTGTGTGAAAAATGTTTTGAAGCCCCCCTCTTCCAGAAGTTAGAGGGGTCTCAAACCACAATAGAAACATTTCTTGCCTTCAAAAACCTTCACCTGCCAAATTTGGTTCCATTTGCTTGATTAGTTCTCGAGTTATGCAGAAATTTGTGTTTCATTTGTATGGTAGCCCCCCTTTCCAGAGAGTGGAGGGGTCTCAAACCACCATAGAAAAAAATCAAGCATCCAAAAACCCCTAGATGCCAAATTTGGTTCGATTTGCTTGATAAGTTCTCGAGTTATGCAGAAATCTGTATTTCATTTGTTTGAGAGCCCCCCCCCCCTTTAGAAATGGGAGGGGTTTTAAGTCACCTAAGAAACATGTCTTCCTTCCAAAAACCTACATTTGCCAAATTTGGTTCCGTTTCTTGATTAGTTCTCGAGTTATGCAGAAATTTGTGTTTCATTTGTATGAGAGCCCCCCCTTTTAGAAAGAGGAGGGGTTCGGGTCACCTTTTAAACATTTATTGCCTTCAAAAACCTCCATGCAGCCAAATTTGGTTCCATTTGCTTGATTAGTTCTCGAGTTATGCAGAAATTTGTGTTTCATTTGTATGGTAGCCCCCCTTTCCAGAGATGGAAGGGGTCTCTAACTATCATAAGAACCTTTCCTGGCCTTATAAACTCTTCCATACAAAATTTCACGCTGATCGGTTCAGTAGTCTCCGAGTCTATAAGGTTCAGACAGACAGAAATTCATTTTTATACATGTATAGATTATTCAAAACGCAAGCTAATAACGTTTTCTTTCGACCAAAGCTGCCAGCAGAGCCACTGATTAAATTGTTTAGCCATGATAAACCAATGCGAAGACGACGAAGAGAATCGATAAACGAAGAAAGGCCCTTTTTAAATGCTACGCGAGATTTCACCCTAGACTTGAAAGTAGTTTCCTTTCTCTTCGAGAACGTAACACATTTCAAGCTGAACAATGCATTAATAATGTCCTATGAAACATTCAGATATTCTTTTCGTCGACATTCTTTTTCGTTAGTAAATTTTTCTATTGAACGATTTGCTGATGATTTTGACGTATTGTATCCTTAATAACACTTTATATTACCGTACTGTGTGTTGAAAGTACTTGAACATACCTTTCACATACCTGTACACTCAGCGAAACAAACTTTCGATATTCATAAGACTGCATTATGATTATTTGCTATAAGAAATCGATATGAATTTCATAAACTTATCTTATGAAATATAATGATGTTGAAAAAATAAAAATATGGAGCAACCTGGATTCGAAACTTGAACGTTGAGGTTATGGGTTCAGTGACTTTCCCACTAGTGTATATCAACACTTGTAATCAAGAAAGCTTAAAGGCGTACAAGAACAAGTTCGCGTGAAACAAAATCCATTCATAAGTCGGCCTTATGAAATTCCAAAGCATGGTTCGTAAGTTGAACCTTATGAAATTCTTAAGTTAATTTGCCTGAGTGTAGGAACGCAAAGAGAAATTCTACGAAGAGAGTCTCTCAATGTTATTTGGATCTAATAAGGTCTGTATCCGCAATAATTCGGACACCTCAAAACATGAATAAAACATAAATTTTGCATTATATTTCCGTCGTAGTTGTTTATTTCAGATTCATGGGATGTGTTTTAACAATTCGTGAAGACAAAACATAGTTATTCGGTATTTGCATAAAATTTTCAAACTTTGCGCTTAACTCCGTCCATTAGGGTTTGTACAGACTCTTCAGAAATCGTAGAAGCCGTCTTTGTACAAATTTGCTGGAAGTGTTTGATGTCTTTGATTCCTTGCTTCTTTCCAGAAAGCTTCCGCTTCATCAGAGCCCAATATCTCTCGATTGGTCGTAGCTCTGGGCAATTTGGCGGGTTTGAGGTTTTTGGTACAATGTTCACTTGATTTGCTTGGTACCACTCCATCACAGTTTAAGCATAGTGGCATGATGCCAAATCGAGCCAGAACAAAGGTTTTTCTTTGTGACTTTTGATGAAGGGTAGCAATCGCTTCTGCAGACACTCTTTCTGATAGATCTCCTTGTTGATTGTGCCTGTAGTGACGAAAGATTTACTCTTTTTGCCACACGTGCAAATTGCTTGCCACACAAGGTATTTTTTGGGAAATTTCGATGCCTTCTTCGTTCTGAAATGCTCAGCTGTAGCATTTCTGGCCATAGCAGAATAAAAAGCCAGCCCTGGAAGCTGCTTGAAATCCTCCAGGACATAAGTTTCATCGTCCATAACAACGCATGAAAACTTCGTCAAATATTCGCAGTACAAACGTCGAGCCCGTGATTTTGCTGCCAAGTTCTGTTTGTCGTTGCGATTTGGAACTGTTTTTACTTTATACGACTTAAGTCCCAAACGATGTTTTGATTTTTGGACAAAACCAGGCGATATCCCTATTTTACGAGCCACCGTTCGAATGGAGAGATTTGGGTTTTTCGTTAATATCCTTTTCACCTTTCGGTCCATGACAGGATCAGCGCGTCCAATGTTTTTGTCACTTCTCGGTTTCCTCTCCACAGTCAAACGTTCCGAAAATGATTTGAGCACATCGTGAACAGTGGATTTAGGCAAATCCAATGTTTTTGCAAGGTCCCGTATTGCAAGTCAGGATTTGCCGTACGCCCGTACAAAATTCGCTCGCGCACTTGTTTTTCTTTCGTCGCCATCTTGAATACTAAACATGAAATGTAAACATCAATCATAGTCTTTTTCATCATAGACTCTCAGCTATACCACAGTGAAATTTTTCATTCCTACGTGCAATATTTCAAAAGTTACAATGATTTGACCTTAGATTGTTCAGCTTGATTTGACGCCATTGAAAAGTTCCAGCGATTCTCGAAAAAAAGCGCTAAACCTGTTTTTGTCTAGATTGTTCAAGATCCAATTCTATTACTTAGGCCATTACCACTATCCGAAATCAAGAATGCCTGATTAAAAATGTGAAAAAACAGATCTCAAGATGAGCGGAACCCCTGCAGATCGGTAGTGTCAAGAATATCGCTGATGGTTCAAAGTCGCGCGCAACAAGCACAGTGAATTGTTACAAATCGAGAAGCTCTCCACCAGCTTTGTGTGCTGACTGAAGTCACCGCGTGACTCGGAAATCCGGATCAGGTTGACTGGGGAACAGAAAGCCAAAGTAAACACGCTGCCCATGGACGGTGTAAGACTTTAGCTTGAAAACCTATTCAACGAGTACAAACGCATATTCAATATTAAGCATAACATGCAGATGTTAGAGAAAGGTGGTGCATACAAACCCAATGTCAACGCAATCTATCTTCATCTATCTTAAAATAGGAACATAACATTTGAAAATGGCCCATCTTTGCTGATCGATTCGCTTCATCGACTTTCTCTTTGGTTTATCAAGGCTAAACAACCGAATTTGTGGCTCTACATATGGCAAATGCGCTTGCAGCCCTGTTATGCACACGAAGAAAAAGTCTATGGAGAAAATCGATTGAAAATTGAAGAGAATTGTCGTGATAAGCCGAAGAGAAGATTAATGAAGAGAGTTGATCAACATGGTTATACCCTTTTTTTCGTGTGAGGTAAATCAAGACTGTTGAAAAGGAATGACCTTTGAAATCTCACCTGGTGTAAATCCAATCATGGAATGAGGACGGTGTTTGAACCTTAGAACATACCATGGGAATTTTCCTAGTGTAATCTCAGTCATCATCGTATTGTCATCTGATACGTATGCGTAATTTCATTCACATGTTGTCCTAAAACAAATATACTTAATTAATTTGTCCAACATCAAAATTAAGTACCATCTGGTTGACGCATGGTTGACGGTCCACAATTTCTTCTCTTCCTTGAATCATTCATCGCCAGAAATTCCTTGTACCCAAAGGTTCTCCTCTTGGGGGGAGGGGGGGGGGGGAGGCGAAAAGGGGCCCCTAGCGTCACTAAGGGTTATTCTCTCGGTGGGGGGGGGGGCGCCTCCTTGCGCTATTCTCTTCTTCTTTTTTGTGAAAAAGGATCTTTGGGGTTTGGGGGTGGTTTGGAAGGGAGAGGCAGGCGCGTCGGAACGTGGAAAGAAAGTTAAAAATTCCGGGGGGGGGGTGGTTTATACAAAGGAGGCGTGGGGGGTGGGGAATTAGTGCTGGGGGGCGGGCAAAAATGAAAAAACAGGAAATGAAAATCCAACTTACCTAAACCACCCAAATAACATTGCCAGCACCATCCAGCTTTATTAAATTTTATGATCAATATCTTATCATTGGCACAGAACACTTTTGTGTAATTCTTCAAGGTGGCCGCCTACAGCCCACAAGCTCCAACCCTAGTAGAAAGTCGATTCAAATGGTTTGTTTCTGAAAAGGATTTCTATGACCCAACGGCTCAAACTCTGGTATGCTGTACATCCTTTAGAGTCTCTGAACCAAAACATCGAGAATATTTGGAAGCTTGAGAATATGGATCCCTTCACGAACTGAGCAATATTGCGATAAGTTCTACAAGTTCGAGGTAGTCGATGTGGTCAATGATAACAGCCTTGAGATCCGGAGGCACATTATTAGGGGGGGTTGGGCCAACTAAGGGTTCACAAAAGATGGGGGTAAAAAAATTTTGCCTTGAGAGATGTTGAAAAGCGGGGGGGGGTTTTGGGGGGGGGGGGGACGGGGGGGGGGGGAGGGGGGTTTGGGGGGGGGGGGGGGGGGGCAACACGCACCGGGGGGACCATGTTGGTAAGTGATCACGGGTGGGGGGGGGCAGGTTAGAAAATGCCGGACAAATATCCTGTGAAAATGGTGCTCGACACCCTCAGCTTTTCTTTTAAGTCACAACACTGGAGCTGTTCCAATCATACCTTACCTTACCAATCAGACTAAGGACGGTGTGGCCTCTGCTGTACACAGAAGTTGTTTCCATTGTAATCGGTCCATGGCTGTACCTCGCCAGCCTCGCTGTCTGCGGAGGGTCCGCAGGTCGCCTTCTACTTGATCAATCCACCTTGCTCGTTGCGCGCCTCTTCTTCTTGTACCTGTCGGTACGTTTTCGAGAACCATTTTCACAGGGCTGTCGTCCGACATTCTTACTGTTCCAATCATGGTCAACGCGAATCAGAATGTTCAGGTCAACAAACGACACGGTCAAGCCTCCAATCTATCACCACAAGACAACCGAATGCGGAACGAATTATTGAGGATAGATGTTTAGCTTGACGCTCATCCAACACTCATGATCGATAAGTTCCATCTTCAAGTTCCGAAAACTCCAGTTTGAGCGGATCCACCGGAAGGATGGGCTATAGGCGAAGAACCGTGTGCAGACCACGAACCAATTCCTACACTCTCTTATGACGAGCTTGAAGATATGAAAAATGTAATGACGGAAGAGTCGAACGTACCCGTTCAAAGTCCTCCAGAGTTTACCCAACAAGAAGTATTGAAATAATTGATGCTGCCTACTAGAAGTCTCGCACAATGAAAGTGCCTATCTGCCAAACGTAATCAATGATTGAATCATAGATAGACATATCTCATGAATAATGACACGCTCACGCAATCTTATTGCACGTTCTGGTAGTAAAACTTGGCGCTACTGTCAAAATTGAAACAGCAACCATCTGTCAGTTTTATACTAATCCTCGTTCCGAACGTCTGAAGTTTGTTACTACGGGTACGAGCGCCAGTATTGTTTACAAACAATTTGATGTTTGGATGTTAGAGATGTTGGCTACATCAAAATGACTGCCAGCCAGGTCCCTGAGAAAGGCCCTTTTCAGAAAGTTCATCTACACTCAGCGAAATAAACTTTCGATATTCATAGGAATGCATCAGGATTATTCGCCTCAAGAAATCAGTATGAATTTCATTATTTGAAATTAATTTTTGATGTTGAAAAAATACGGAGCAACCTGAATTGGAACAACGAACGTAGATGTCATGGGTCCAGTGACTTGACCACTAATATAACAACAACGTCGTGTAAACTAAATTCTATTCATAAGTCAGGTTTATGAAATTTCAAAGCGACGTTCATGAGTTGTACCTTAGGAAATTTTAAGCTTATTTGCCTGGGTGTATATGCGGCTTTTTCTAAAGACTGTTCTTGAAAAAATCAAACACACAAAAATGGTCTTTATAAATTCATTTTTTGTCAGATTTTCTTCAAACTTTCAGGGAATAAACAACAACATTATGTCCAGGTTTATTTGTCATTGATTTATTGGATCTCTTATCTATAACCAAATACCCGCGCTTTGCCCTTGAAACCGCTCATAAAGTTTTAGCCAATAGTAGGGCCGACTTCTTTTGATATTTTTATCCACTGTTTCATCAACGCTAGCTCGTTCTCCAGACTTGAGGTGTTTTACAAGGTTTGGCCTACTTGATAGCCCAAAACTTGTCAATCGGACGAAGTTCCGGCGAGTTGGGTGGGTTGAAGTCTTTTGATATTAAAACATCATTGTTATCTCTGTACCAGTCTAACAACGGCCGCGTGTAGTATCATGATGCCAAATCCGATCAAAATAGGTCTCGCTTCCGTGAGACCACAGGAAGGGCAGCATACGCTTCTGGAGACACTCGTCTCATTTGCCCATTCATGGTACCCGTCGTGATGTATGGCTGGCTCATCTCTCCACACTCAAAGGTGGCCTGCCAAACCAAGAACTTTTTGGCGAATTCGTCCACCTTTTTCTTCCTTACCTCCACAGGAACGGCCAACTGTGATGTGGTAACGTAAATCTCCTGCCCCGGTTTTTGCTTTGTGTCTCGTCGTCCCTCATGACGCGCCTCAGTTTTCTCAGTCAATCTCTGGCGCGAGCTACCGTGTTTTGTTTGCCGTGCCGGTTTGATGCCTTCCTAACCTTATAGATGTGGGACCGGCCAGCACGTTTCATAATTTCTTCGACAAACAAGAAAACTTCCGCCTTCTTCGGCAAATCGTGGAATGAAAGGTTCCGCCGACGCTTGAAAAGATTCAACAGCTTCTTTGCCTTCACCGGATTAGCTGTCTTCGGTTTTCTGCCGCTGCCTAGCTGCCACTGTGTCGTCTGGGTCTCCTTGAATGTCTTCAACACCTGCGACACCTTAGAATGATGGAGTCCCAGGTGCTTTTCGTGGATCTGTGAGGCTCTTGTTCCAATGCCAACTCAATAACCACTTGACAGACCCACACGCTAAAAAGTTACAAGCGCATCATTGTGTCTATTATTTTTTTGGAATACAGTCTTTATCAGAAAACAATCTGATGTTGCCAGATTGATCATTGTCGTTATAAAACTCTTCATGTTCTATTGGCACCCAAACTTATAGTAAAAAACGTTACGGGTTTACGTAAAAAAATAGTTTGACGCCTCTCCGGCAATGCAGGAAACGGTTCAAAATTATAGTGCTGCTTAATTCCATTATATATAAAATAACACAAACCGTTATCAAGCGTTTGAATTTTTGGATTTTTAAAGACCTAACCACACTTTTGATTGTTAATCTGAGTCTGTGATAGGTTTACTGTGATTCAGGATGATTTCGCACGGAATTCCAGCTAGTTGTTTAACGTCCTACAAAAGAACCATTTTTGACTTAAGTCGGTTGCATGCAAACAAAAAAATCGAAGCTTAGAATTAAAACTTAAAAAACTTAAAACTCAAGCTTAAATTTAAGTTATTTTTGCCCAGCTCTCAGCTCTCATGTTGTCAGTCAAAGTTGAGTTAACAGAGAAAACTCAATCTTGATTCATTGCGCTCAGTAAGGTGAGGTACAATCCTCGCTCAAACATTTTTTCTTTGTTTTTTAGCCAGATGTCAGCTAAATTAGATCTGTTGTATGAAAGATTGCATTCAATTTCGTTGTTTACGCTTGCTTTGGTTTGCATTTGAACGAGGCGAAAAGGAAACACGTAGTCAGTTAAAATTCAATTTTTTTTCTGTGTATTATGAACTGAAACTTGAGTTCTTTTGCGCTTTGCATTGCAGTGCGTTTGAATTGGTTGAAATATTTTAATTGAATAGTGCTCTTGCTCTTTCTGATTGTATAATGTATGTTTACAAACATTTAAGAAAAAATATTATAATAAGAGCTTGTACACAGAAACAAAATCTGAATTGTGATGTAAATATCATATCATGTGAAATTGTATTTCATTCCACATGAAACAGTTCTATAAAAGAAGAGCTTTTGCATGCAACATTATTGACAGTGTATGGAATATCTCAAAACACGATTTACAATTTAAATGTATGTGTTTTGTGAAGCTCCATTTATGTGCAAGATACTGAACAGAAAATCACACTAATTTTTTGAGCTGTGTAGAGGTCATTAATGTACAACATTAAAATTGAGTTCTTTGGTTATTACTTACTTGATCAGTGAAGTTGACCCTAAAAGCATTTTTTAAATTTACTCAATTGTTAACCTCAACTACTTGCACCCAACGTGGAGTACTTTCAAATTCAATTTTGGATACTTTCAGCTTACCTTAAAAATCATAAAAATTTCGGGGAAAAATATACACTGAAAAAAAATCACTAAGCTACTACTGGAAGCACATGTAGATATTTTACAATACTAAAATATATGATTTTTACATGAACATCACATAGAAAAAGAAATTCTCCTTGACTATTCATTTAAATTTCACAGGACACAACAGATTCACTTCATTTTGTGAAGCATTTTCCACTTCCTGAATCACATGAAAGTTAAGTGAATTTCTAGTGGATATTTTCCACTGATTATGTGTTTTTTTTATTTGAATCTATACAATCCAAATCAAAACATTTCAACCTTGTAGCGCGGCCTACCACGATTTAACAATCGCCAACCTAGCAACTCATCACCAAAAAAACCATCCAACTCCGTACTGAATCCAACCAACGTGCAAACTGAAAACCTAAATGCAACAACAAGAGATTTAAAGAAAAAAAATCCACACAACAGAAAACCCCATTCGTCTTAAGTTTGTCTTTAGTCGTACTTAGCGCATTTAGAGGTGGATAAATCATACATTTGTACACATTTAAAAATTAGGCAAGCAATCGAAAACGAAAATCTCAAATCTCGACGAGACGCAGGATGAGGGTAGATTTTTTCCAAGAAAAGCAAAACAGCAATAATTACTTAGAATTGGACATTGGTCTTTTCGTTAGGTTTCAAGCATCTCACATCTCCACGTCTACCTAAATAGGGTTTAGTTCCCGTGCCATGTCTATATATGCAATCCGGTAAGGCGTCATCAATCGCTTAAAACTGTTGTAAGCACAAGCGCGTTAGTGTTAGAACAACACGGCAGATGTCAGTGTAATAAGCGTCCGGATTATAGTTTCACCCACAAAAACAAAAACAAATAAAGAGCGATGCAATTAAAAGCCTTTCAACTAGTAACTGCCAGAACCATTAAGATACATTAGTAGAGAAACGCCGTGATGGATATCAGAACAAACGGGGAACGGGACACTTGATGATTGTGAATTCACTTAAGGGCTCTCGAATCAATTGGTTTGGCAAGCGGAAGGGAATTTTTCTTTTCGTCAGTAGAATATGCATTTTTCAATGTTTGGTTGTTCGACGTTTTGTAGAGACAAAGGATAAATCGATCATTCAACCGTGCGGTGAGTTATGTAAGATGTTGCTAAGTGTTGTTGAATCGACGTTCCACCGGGCATTACAGAAGCATAATGTCATGAAACCGTTCGACGAGGTCATTTCATAATTGCTACCTTCTGTGCTTATCCATAATTAATTCAGACACCAAAGAACAACATTGTGCCCAAACAAAAAAGCTTCGTTTCCTGCAATGACAGGTAGCTTTATTGGAGTAGTGACTCATGATTCCACCCCCCGAAAAAAAAAGCGAATCATAAAGCCATATCTCACGCAATCAGAACTTTGGCTTTCGGTTGCTGACCGAGCAATTATGACACCGCCGCCGTCGCCACGGATCAGGTGATGAGGTGAGAAACACCGGAAAATTGAAGTCAACTACTGGGACCGTAGTTATGGAAAGCAAGCAATTTAACAAAAAATAAAAATGACGGGAAAAATCCTTTCAATCGCATATTTGTATATTCCCAGATGGGTCGGCAACGATGTCGACGTCGTTGTCAACATCATTGTTGCATTGTTGGTTATTGTACACCGCTTGAAAGAATTATGTCATTGTTGTTTTTATCTAATGCACTAATTTTATGAAAATATTAAACAGATAATGCCCAAATCAGGTTTGTTCTATGACAGATTGCAAACAATTACCTTGCAATTGAACGAAGGGAATTTTATGCGTCTGTTAGAATACATTATTTTTTTCTGTGTAGCATCGATCCTACGAACACAAGCCGCTTGTGGTCCGCCAACGATGGCAAAGCTTGGAGTTAAAACAATTATAGCAAAATGTTTATGCCAGTCTGAAGGGTGTTGCTGTTCATCCAAGTCACACCGTTTCGCTCGTTTCATCATTGTTGTTTGTAGTCGTTGTCGTCAGCTTACTTAGATCTACCCGTCAGCTTGTTATTGTTCTGTGTTGTTGACTTTCGGAGCTGATGGGCACTGTGCTGGTCATGGAGGTTTTGAAACATTTTCTAGGTAATAGTTGATAGAACCCACAAGCGCTTGGTTTTATGGGAGATTTGCATTGAATTGATGTGCTTTTAGTTATTTAGTTATTGGGGGAAAATACTACTTGGATATGTGACGGATCGATGAAGAAAAACTTGAGTAAATGAAGTTAGCCGTGATTCCTTTCTATTTATAACGTACATAGAGACAAATTTTATAGTCAATTTTACCACTATTGGGGGTTAGTATGCCTATTGCAGTATAGTGATTTTGAACCGACTATGATCATGGTCAAAACGAAATTAAAAATTATTGATTCAACATTTACCATAATGTCGGAATAGTCCTTGTTAACATGATCATAGTCAAGAATGCCATGAGCGTGGTAAATTCGTCCATTTTCATGGTTATTGTAACCATTATATGCAATAGTCATCATGACCATGATTTAACTGTCGGTATAACGATAGAATTTTTCTCAGAGTATGCGGAGTAAATTGTGTGCAAAGTTCACACCGTTATACTTATGTGAAGGAATATTCATAAAATTAATTCTTGGTATAGGAATATTTATTTGTTGGAAATAATTGGACCAATTTGAGCAGCAATGCGGCAATTTTAGGTATTTTTCATTGCAGTCGAAAACGTTGATATTGGCATGTTCCTAAACTCATTCGTGTTTTAGTGATCAGATGCTTCTACAACTTTTTTCCCAACAGTAGTTTTCCTATTTGGATATGTTGACAAACTGTTGTAAAGCGCACTGCGATTTTTTCCGGCTGCAACTAAATAATTTATTTTTTTTTTTTTGTGGGGGTGTGGGAGGGGTTTTAAAAAAAAAAAAATTGTTGTTCCGTGGTTTTACAACGGGGGGGGTCTTTTTTTTTTTTCTTTTTTTTGTGGTGGCCAAGGTGAATTTAATATCTCAGGTGGTCTCAATACTGTATATGAGAATTTCAGCCATGTTTAAACGCATACTAATACGATCCTTATCAAGAAAAATACTGGTCTGGCATACTGAAGTTGTCTCCTTTACACCTATGCAACAGTGCCTGTGATGTCAAACTCGCAGTTCCATTTTAAACCAAACGAGTAAAGGAGATGATGAGTTTCACACTGCCAGGCCTGTGTTTTATGCCATGAGATATAAAGCGTCAGGCTGCAAGATTTGTTTACCAATATTTTGGAGAAAAAGAGCACGTGCTAATGTTTGTAAACGAAACGTTTAGCCCATACCGTTTAGATTAATATATAACTCTTCACTCCTAGGCAAAAATGCAATCAACAACTGTCATTATGTGCGTAATACACTATTGAGTATTCCTTACTCTTTCGCTTCACTGCTAAATCTCATTTGATACCCCGCTACTCCACCCGTCTTCCCTACCAACTGAAGAAAATAGACCACCTGAGATATCAAATTCACCTTGATATCGGCTTCTGTTTCTAATGACATCGACGAAGGAGCTCAGCATTCGAGATCCTGTTGTGAAGTTTGTGCGAGCCCAAGGTGTTCGCTCCCGGAATGAAAACATCACAACGTTGCACTAAATAAAATTTGGTTTCGCCGGGGGCATTTGCCACTGTTCTTGTGGAAGAAATTCCTTTCCAAACAGGCCCCGATGGGGGAGAAAAAAACACCCATTATTATTTTGGCGGCCGACGAAAAAAACAACAATAGCTACACAAACAAACATTTTCTTTTGTTACTGTTTTGTTTTTGCATTTCATTGCGATATATAATCTTTTGTAATTCTTTTTTTTTTAATCTATAAATTCGTTGAGTCGGGAAAAAAGCCATTAAGAAATGAGTAAACATATCTTTATACATAAGTAAGTGTACGCGTGGGGGGGGGGGGGGGAGTGTATTAATTAGAGTGTGTTATGGTTTAGTGTGGGGGTGGTGTAGTGTGTTTTAAATTAAAATTTTGTGAGAAGATGAATGTGGAACAATATGATAAAAACAGTTTTGCTTTTATTTAATCAATTGAGCAAACAAAAACATAAAGTTAATTAAACAGCTTATTTCAAACTGAAACAAGCATCATTCGTCCACTTCCATGAAACTCCATGAAAATAGATCTAGTAAATAATCTATATTATTGAACACATATCTGCATGTATTGCTCCAAATTCCTGAATTTTAAATTCCCAAGATGCGGTGCTGTTTGCTGCCATAATTTAACATTAATTCACTGAATTGAAATAGAGAAACATATAAAAAAACGCTTACCAAGAATGCGGTGCTGTTTGCTGCAATAATGAACATTAATTCACTGAATTGAAATAGAGAAACATATATAAAAAAAACGCTTACCAAGAACTTGCTGATGCCTTTCGATACCCAGATAGTTTTCGTTGGAGTGCATTTGCAAATGAGCCTGCTTGTCAGCGATGATCCGGAAATCCTTCGAGCAAATATCGCACACGAACGGTCGAAAATTAACTGAATTTATGTCTTACGAGAGTTTTTCGGGAGGAAAATTTTTGATCGCAGTTGTCGCATGGGAGATTGAAGTAAACGGTGATGTGGCTTAGCGGTTCTATTTTCACTAAATCCATTTTAAATACTCCAGTGTTTAAAGTTCACTAACTTTATTTTGAATTAATAGTCCCTGCGCTAAAATTGCCTGTTGATGGTTGTCCACCATTTTCAACTAGGTAAAAAATTCTATCATAATCATTTACCCAGAATCTGGGTAGATTTCACTCATGGAAGGAAAACTAATTTACTCAATTTTTGACATCTCCATTCTGCTTGCAAAAGTGAGTGTAATCTACTCAGCCACTGGGTAGATTCGAAATAGCGTGTACACTATCGAAGTAGCACTCAATATTGACAACCGTAAGGTCAACCATCAACGACGTGCCGATAGCGTAACCTTCACGCGTAACCTAGACGGGGTGTAAAATCTGCAAACAGACTCCTGAAGACCTCAGGGTGTGGGGATGAGGGTGCCAACTCCTCGATCCATTATAACCCACCCGTGCCTTGAGCCCCGGCCCATCCCGGAACCACCTTTCGGTATAACTTCAAAGAGGGGGATGTAGTATCCGGCAGCACGGTAGAGTCAGCGGACGTTACAATATGAGAGATTTAGCAACGCGCTTTATGTATGCTTCATGATGTGACAGGAGAGAGAGAAAAGGAGAGGAGAGAAGCGATGAGGAGACAGGGAGAAAAGGGGATGAATTGGGAAGTGTAGACGTGAAAGGAGGAATAAAAAGTGATCCGCAGAAAACTAAATAAAACTATACTTTTATTTCATAATTACCTGAACAAATCTTTGATACTATAGAGGATATTGTTCAGTTCGTACCCACTATGTCTAACTACTGGGTTATTAGAAGTTAGCTCCGCCGGATCGATCGAATAAATCCAGGATCCAAGCCGGGTTCGGAACGTCTCCCTGCCAAACCACTTACGGTACCTGCCGAACCTCGCGTCATATGGTGCTTCCTCCGATCACCAAAGCCAGGACCAGGACCGGGGTCGGAACGTCTGGGGCGCGAATACCCCAGGGTCGTCCCTGTTTCCTCATGTCACGACTGCTTACGGCTGCCTGCCGGATCTCGCGCCTTATGGCGCTTCCTCTGTAGTTCGTTTAGCCGTTAAGGGGCAGGTTCGCGATTTCATGTGGAATTTTTCTGGGCAATAAATCGGATATTGGCTGTAAAGTAGCTCTATACTAGAGCTGCTGCTATGTCCCACTAGGCGTCACTTTGCCTTTATAAGAATTACTTTTAGATGGAGGGGAAATGGACTTTATTCGCACCTATGGAATACAATTGGAATTTGGGTTTGAATGCAATTTGGGAGAACCTATTAGTATCAAATTTTGGATTTGGAATGATTTTATTTAATAATTTGAGTTGGGAAGACAACTTTTCATCTAATACGACTAGTTCAGATTTGAATCCTGTCTCATACGTTTATAGCACTACCACTACTATCTTGTGCTAAATTGTAGTACTAGATAAGGTTGGTTCGGCACGAATCTATAAAGACACATTGGGAACTAAATGAGAATCAACAGGGGAGCTTAACGTTTCCAGGCTGCACCGCGGGGAGGCGAACTACTTTTACACCCCACATACTACGTCTAGCTGGCGTATAAGATCACAGCACAGCAGGCATATAACAAAACGTAAATTTGACATTCAAACAGCACGGTTGAATTGAATATTAGAATTTTGGTACGTTGACTTATCTGGTTTGATCTCCATCTATCCATTTCATAGATTCGCAAAAGTTGCTCTAGATTCATGTACCTATGTCGCTCGTGGTTCCGCCGGCTGACGCCATATGGCTTCCAAGATATTGGAAACTATTGACTCTCTACACTGTTTGCTCCGCTACCGAAAAGTTGGCAGAGTTGTACGTGTTGGCATCCAACGATCCAACGGTGAGAACCGCCACAGAGGAGCTTTCGATGATGTCGTTGTGGTTACTCTACGCTTTCAGAGCAACGGCATTAGCGAAATCAAAGTCGTTGAGGTGCTCCATAGTGATAGGCTGCCAAAACAACCCATGGTTCGGTACACAGTCATCATCATCCTCCATGGTCTAGTCGATTACGATGAGGAACAGTAGTGGTATAGGGTCAGACAAGGCTCCGTTATGCAGAACTCTGCATGTGTAAGCCTCGTACTGCGCCTCCATGAGGTTGACGATTTTATGCGGGAGTCCTATGCGTTTCAGGGAACCCACAACGTTTTGTGATTGAGTCTTCCTAAAGCTTTTTCGTAGTCAATACCAAATAGAGGGAGTCTTGGAATTCGTTGACGTGCTCCAGGATGATTCGGAGCGTGACATTATAGTCTGACAATATTGTTCACACAATATCTACGGATCCTGCCTGCTGCCACTGGATAGTCGCATCGATCTTCTCCTATATCCAATTCAGGGTAAATTTGCACAGAACTTTGAGAACAATACCCAATCACACACAATTCTCGCAAACTGTCAGATCCACATTCTTAGGGACCTTCACTTAGACGCCCTGCATCCAGTCCGCCAGAAAAATCCCAGCTAGATTCATAAGTACTACCTTCGATTTCGTAATTCAGTTTAAACTTAATTTTCAGTGTGGATCATCGACGTTATCTTGAATGAATCACCCAATGAATTTAACCGAATCTTCGAACTCGAAATCCTTGGCTCACATTGGATGCATCTTGGCTGGTACTCTATGATCTCTTTTAACAGACTCAGTACGGATTTTTTCTACACCATATTTCAACATAATTTATGGTCTACATGCTTGAACAAGTGATAAACACCACTAAAAGAATAAAATTTGCGGACAAATGTTTTTTTCTAAGTTGTTCTAAACCTCCCAAATAATCTTCGAGTTCAGATCATGATGTTCTACATGATCAATAAAGATATTCACATTATCTCGACCGTAATTATTAGTTGTAAAAGCTGCACGGAGCATCATAAAACTGTAATAGTTATATTACAGTATTTTTAGAATACCTACAGTGCTCTAAACTTTCCTTTAATATAGATCTTGATGTTCTACATGATCAATAAGGCTATTTACGATGTCTCCACCGTACTTATGAATTTAAACAGCTCCCACTACATCATAACACTGTAAAAACGTTGGCATTAAAAAATTGACCATTTTTGGATGGTGAAAAAAAGGGTAAGACAGATAATTGCTTTAGATAAATTTCCCATAGAACGTAATTATTCAAGCTTACTTGCAAAAAAATCTACGCCCTTGCGAGCGGTCTTCCGGCAGTTAACCGGAACATTCGCCATGGCGGAGGAAAACATGCGTGTAGGCATGTTTTTGAGTTCTTTCTTCGTTTTATTTATCAATTCCTCCTCAGTTTTCGCGACAAAATTGTTGGAGTAGATCTTACGCTTCAGGTTGGCCCAGAAATTCTCGATGGAACGCAGCTGGGGGACGTTGGGCGAGTTCGCCGACTTGGGTACCACATCGATATTCAGCCGCTCCATCTCCTCCAACGATCGCTTCGAGTAGTGGGCCGACGCCATATCCGGCCAGAACACCCCGTCTTTGCCATTATGGTATTTCTTGATGAACGACGCAACTTCCGGCGGGCATTTTGTACTATAAATTTTCCCGTTCACGGCCAATCCCGAGCGAAAGAAGAGCGGCTTTGACATCCCCTTCTCGTTGATTGTCAGCCACACAGCACCTTCTTGCGGAACTTGGTGTGTGAAATGAACTCCACCTCGGAACTCACTTCCTTCGGTAATTTTTGTCCATTTTTTTTAAATGCAAACGTTATACATGTTACAGTATTTCTAGAATACCTACGGTACTCTAGACTACCCTTGAATACAGATCTTGATGTTATACATGATCAACAAAGGCTATTTACGATGTCTTCACCGTACTTATGAGTTGAAATAGCCCCACGGGACACCGTTTCACTGTAATAGACATGTTTTAGTATTTCTAGAATACCTAGGGTACTCCAAACTATCTTTGAGTTCAAATCCTGATGTTACACATGATCAACATGACGGCTTACGATGCCCCTTATACGTATGGGTGAGAAAAACTTCATGAGATATCATAACACCTTTTTAAACATATGACAGTTTTCTCAGAATATCTACGGTACTTCAAACTATTCTTGAGTTTAGAATATTATCACGTTGTAAAGCTTCATGAAACATCATAGCACCGCTGTACCCATATTTCTTTGTTGCCGGAATATCTACGTTAATCCATACTATCCTTGAGCTCAAATATTGATGATGTACAACATCAAAAAAGATATTTACGATGTAACACAATTTTTTTAATTATATCTCATGAACTTGAAATACTGTAAACAAGCTACCAACAACGTAAAGAAAATTTTGAATTAAACATGGAAAAGGTCTGCCCGAATTTTTATTTATGTGATTGATGACACATCCATATTGATATAGTTTGAGCCTCAAAAACTGTTGGAAAATATCTCATGGACAAATATAGAAACATATATTTGATTAGGAAATAGCAAATATCAGGTTGATCCTCTAGACCATTAGGATACGAACCCCATAAAATATATGTGGAGTACTCATGATTTTAAAGTATAAATCGCCTTTTGGATCATGCAAAACGGCATGGGACATGGAGCTTTTGCCACTCATAAGTACGATGAAGACCTAGTAAGTCGTCTAGTTAATCATGCAAAACATCAAGATCTAAAGTCATTAATAGTTTGGAGTGCCGTAGATTTTTTGAGAATACTGTATTATGTCTGCTACGAAGTTTAGATTTTCCTCGTAGCTTTTACAGCTATGAAGTGCGGTCAAAACACTCTTAACCTCCTTGTCGATCATGTACAACATCGATCTGAACTCAAGGACAGTTTGGATGATCTAAATCATCATTGTGTCCGTAATCATACCTGTTCACTATTTTTCCTAGTTAAAAGAGTTAATTTGAAAAAGTTTACAGAACAAAGTTCCTCTGTAGCTCTAAAAGCCGAATTTTGACAGCTAATCTTAACCTTAGGTCATATATGACCCATCCGTATAGAGAAAAGACGAACCAGCCACCGGCTGAAAGTCTCTAAAATAAAGCTAATCAATCAAACAATCAACCATCTGTATAGAATCGGTTAAGGAGGATAGCATAGCCGTAATCTTCGATCTTCGATGAATATAAAGACAAGGTCAAGGGCATCAAAAGTACCGACTGTCAATTCATTCATTATCCAGCCGAAGAAGAAGCAAGAATCATTCAATTATTCAAACAGTTTAACACGGCAATTAAAACATCGCCATTCCCAAATAAGCGTCCTCTTCCAACGTAGTGCCAACTTTGATTATTGTTTTCTGACAGCACCTCTAACTGCTAACAGCTCGCCAGATTGTTCCCGAAGCGATAAGCTTCAAGCCGCCCATTTCAAGTTTTCTTCTGTGCGAACCCTTTTGTTTAGTGGAAGCAATATTTTCGGTTGTGATTTTGTTCTATATCAACTAGCTACGAGGAAGCAGCACGAGGAACGTCTGGTTTTGGTCGAGTATTGAAATAGTCTTTTCATCATCACCGTATTTTTTTGTCGAGTGCCGTTCTTTTTGAACAGAACCAGAACCGAGCAGGACAAAAGAATGTGGCGAAATTTGTTTGTGTTTTGTTTTGCTGCTATTAATGGTAGATGTAGATGTGGTTAGGAGAAGGAGGTTGATTTTAATTGCAACACTAATTTATGCCAATTTCTCATTTCGATGGAGTGCCTTAATTCAGTTAAATTTTTCATTCTCTTCCACGGCAAGAGTCTCTGCCATAGCTTCGGATGTTTCCAAATTTGATCAAACCTTTTAATGCTGTAGGAAAAAAGCACTTTTGAAATGACCTCGTAGCGGCGAACCAAAAATTATCTTCCGGATACAGCAGCTGATACACGGCGTTCAACCACACATCCGAACTGGTGGGACGTACGGTGGGCGGCAAGCCACCAAACCGGAAAAGCCAAACAGGAAACAATAATAAATAGCGCCCTCGCGAAACTTGTCATACAAAATTACCGCCTGAACACACACATACACACTCACACCAACCAGCATAAACACAATGCAGTATAACCTTGCATCGCAGCCCAAGCAACAACAAAATGTCCATGTGCGAAAATCCGAAAACCAAATGTAGTGTAGGTTCAGGCATGCCTCATGCTTCTTCCAGCACGCCATCGCGGCCAATCAGAGCAGGCGGGGAGAATTTTGGGTGATAAAGCTCCGAATAGTGACAACAGCAGCACCGCGGTCCATGTGCGTACGGCGATAGCGAAATGAATTACGATTATCGTTTTTCTAGTCGATGGAATCAATAATTTGTGCATGACAATATCTAAATCAAATAGTAACTGTAGGTTATTAAGGTGAAATAAATAGTGAAAAAGACAAAGCCATACTGTAAACAATTGAGCTATAGCTATAAAAGCGAGTGATTTCCGAGTGGGTAAGAGCGTAGCAGATCCAGGTGAATGAGACAGCTAGCAACGTTGTGAAAGGATAGCGAGAGAAAACAAATATATCCCAATAGCAAATAGAAATGATCCAAGCTTAAACGGTGGAACGTGATGATAGCGGAGGCGGAACGGCAACGACTATGGTGATTGCCCGATCTAAGATCTAAGCCTATTCCAATTGGACATATCAACATCATTTACGATAACTGTCAAAAATGCCGTTGCCGTTCCGTTTCCGTTCTCATTACGTTTCAAAAAAAGTAGCGTCGCACGGGGCTACTTTTGACTGCATCATGATTTCCAACAGAGACACTCATTGGTTTTTAATTCAGAGAGAAGCCTTTCAATTACTTTCCATTCGGCTGTAACTCGTTTTCAAAAGTAGCCCCTTATTTGTCAAATAATATCAATGTAGATTCTTAGAGCGACAAATAATGTGCATAACACCAAGGTAAGGGCAACAGGGAAAAATGCAAATAATTATGGTATATCTTGTAAATCCCATTTTCAACTACTTTAAGCAATAATATCAACATTTTCGAGTTCAGTTATCTCTATCAGGCCCTTTCAAATAAATGTAATCGATGTGTCCTCTATTTGTTACGAATTAATCCTCAAGACGACGCTGAAAGGTAGAACAATCTTTTCGAACGTAGTTTTCCGACTGACATGTGCACGTTTTGACATACTTCCGAATCTTCACACTAGGGTGAGTTGTTTTGCAGACTTGTGCTTCAACATTCGTCCAAATCGAATAATCCAACGGATTAACGTCCGGACTACTAGGGGGCCACAAATCTTCCAGCCAAAATTTCATGTTTTCCAACAGCCATCGTTGGGTTCGATTTGACATGTGACATGGTGCTCCATCCTATTACAGAAAAACGTATTGATCCTCAGAGAAGTAGACTTTTACCCAAGTAAGCAATTGGTTCTTCAACAATACCGATAGCATAACCGAAAATAGGTGGCACATTCAAACCGTTAGACAAACCCAAGCCAAATACTATGACACCAGCTGGATGTTTGGTATGAAACTTAAACTCCATTTTTTCAAGAACAACTTCAAGTTTCTTCATTGAAACGTACTGGTCTGTGCGCTTTCACTAAAAAAAACACTTTTAGGAGCGTATTAGAACGATTAAATATGACTGGAAAACTTGAATGATTTTAATTAACTCTTCACTTGATCACCTTTAAGAATATAAAAAGCTGATAAAAAAATCACTAGCAACGGGTTTTTTATTTTGTCTGCGACTTACAGCCTTCTTCAGTGTCCAGTGCTCGACTTATCTCACTTCTGGTCTGTGTGGATGTTGGACACAGCATCGATGCTGAACAGCTTTTCGTCGGAGAACAGGAACATCATCAAAGAAAGCAATCTCTTTGAACGCATCACTTGTACACACTTAAAAATTGTGAATTTTATACAAGACGTAATTCATCTTTGTAAAAAGTCAGGGAACTTAAACAAAGATTTCGTGTAAAATTATATCTCCTGAAACTGATACATACGAAAATCGACAAAAGGTCTGTTTGATTGAATTTACTGTCTCATCTCTTTCAACTTTTTCTTATGTACTAAAGGACGCTTGCATGTGTCGGTCTCGGAGCACCAAAATTTACATGACATTTTGGTACTGTGTAGTTTCTAAGCCCGCTCCGTAATTAAGTGGTTTTCACTCTAGCTCTGAAAGATGGGTTCAAGTCTTGTTTGATGATTCTTCCCTTGGATTTTTCAGAAATGTTAGCTCTCTTGGCGAGTTTCCTGATGGAATGTACCGGGTTGCGAGCAATCTTTCTCCGGATTTGATCACATTCTGCGTGCGTGCAAACCACTGACCTCCACCTTCCGGCCTACGCTGCTTGTGGCCGAATGACATCCTTCACCTTGGTAATCTTTTTCGGCGTCTTCTGGGTGAGCAGCAAACTCGTTATCACTTTTTTAGCGTACATTTTCACAAATTCCCAACAAAACAAATCCAATGTTCTGATACTGCACTTTAAAGTAAACATAAACAAATACACAGTCAACAGAAATGAATCATTAGTTACACAAATTAACCCAATATTAAAGATTCAACATTTTCGAATTTTTTCCTGCCACACCCTGTAGTAGGCGTTCAGTTGGACCGTTTACTCGCGTTTTATCTGAGGTAAAAAGGGGTGATGGATTGGACAAAGGAACATGGGGGATGGATTGGACAAAGGAACATGGGAAATGAAATTCTGTAATCTCACCTGTTGCCAGCATTAGTACTTTGTGCGATATGGTCATGGCTCCTTTTTTGTGTTCGGCCGGTTGTGATGATCATTGGGCGACAATGAGACTCCTCGAGATGTCGGAATAAAATAAACACGATTGTAAGTTCGTAAAGAAAAGAAGAAGTTAAAACAGATTAAACTCGTATTCTACACGCAATTCCGAAGCTAATCATTTTTGGGTCGAAAATCACTCAATCCAGCCAAAAGGGAGTTAACCAAGAAATTGTTAAACTCCCTTTTTTTAATTGGGGGGGGGGGGGGGGGGGGTAATTTGAGAATTTTTTTCGGTGTGGTGATTGGTGTTGAGTGGGTATTTTTTCTTTTTTTGGGTAAAGATATGTGGTTTGTGGGATTAATTTAATTTTGTTTTGGGGGTTGAGACAGGATAAAAGGTAAAAAACCAAATAAAAAAATTGGAAATAAAAAAAAAATATATAAAAATGAAAATTGGTGTTGGAAAACGTGCTACCCGAGCAGAAGCGAATAACTTGACAACTGGCCTTGGTATTTATGAGCTCAGATTAAGAGGTAAAATACCTGAGGATAATACCATCAAATCGTTCCCACAATGTCATGCGAATACCGAATTGAGGTAAGACAATACCAAAATAATACCTCTAAGGTGACCAGATACTTACCCAGGTATCCGGAATATCAAGTTTAGTTATTCTAGAGACATTTTGCTTGCAATTCTTAGGTATTTTGCTTAGGTATTTTACCTCTTAATCTGAGCTCTTTAATACCAAGGCCAGTTATCAAGATCAAAATTAGGTATTCATATGCTTTTGTGTTCTGCTCGGGTAACAGGTACTATTTTGGTATTGTCTTACCTCAATTTGGCATTCGCATAACATTGTGGGAACATTTTGATGATGTTATGCTCAGGTATTTTAGCTCCTAAAGCACTCTTAAATACCAAGGCCAGTTATCAAGTTATTCGTTCCTGCTCGGGTAGCCATAAAGTGGAAATACTTTTTTAGCTTGAAAAGCTTATTTCAAACTAAAACGAACATCATTCATACTCTTCCGGGAAGCTCTTTTTAAAATAGCTTATCAACGAAAGAGTTGCTAATCGAATGATGTATGTACAACAATGTGTCTCACAATAGGTGTCACCTTTTTTCAGTCTTTGTTTATTTCAGCTGGGTAATTTTAACAGCGGAATTGATTATCCCTTTTTTGAGTGTATTCTTTTGACAGCTTATCGCTGAAGATAAATAAGCTATTCCGTTTTTTTTATACTTACCAGCTACCATGGAAGCCATACGGGAGCAAGTTTTGAAATAACATTGGCAAAAGCTTAGACCGTGTCAGATATTCAATAGCCCTAAGCAGTTCGGAGTGAGTAAGCGTTTTGTTTTTCGTACCTTGAAACGGTTCAAGGAAACTGGACATGTCCATGTTTAACACAGACGAACTACCAGAACGAAGAAAAAGATCAAATGTGTGAGGGAGCGAATAAGACGCAATCCGGCCGTATCTGACCGTAAATTGAGCGAACAATTGCAAATGTCCCCTGCTTTAATGAACAGGCTCCTCAGACATGATTTGAAATGCAAGCCATACAAGAAACAACGGGTTCACGGGTTGATGGAGCGTCAAAAGCGACTGCGAGATTTTATTTTCGGATGAAAAGCTCTTTCTCCTTCAGGAAAGTCATAATCAACCAAATGATCGTGTGTATGACAAAAGTCTTGCCAATATTCCAAGATAAACTAGCTGTAGAACGCTATCAAAATGTATCGAAAATCATGGTATGAGGCGCCGTTTCACGAAAAGGTAAATTTCCTCTTCTTTTCATAGAACCTAACGTAAAAATCAACACTGAATATTACATCGAGCAGGTTTTGAAGAACCATCTGCTTCCTCATGCCTCAACGCAGTGTGGGAATACACCATATTGTTTCCAACAGGACTCAGCTCCATCGTACAAGGCAAAGAAGATACTAGCGTGGTGCGCGGAACATTTGTCCGATTTCACCACAAGCGAAGAATAGCCTGCATCTTCACCGGATCTCAAACCACTCGACTACTTTGTTTGGGGTTCTATGGTTCAACATATAGCCCCAAGAAAGGGCTTACTTAAGATCGATTCAAGAAACATTTGGTTGATATTTGGGACCAAATTCCTCAGGAAATCGTGCCAGCTGCGATGGGTTCGAACAAATTTATCTAGGAAAAGGGTGAGAGATTCGAATTGAATTAATATGGTTTGTTTCTATAACATGTATCTTTAAAATGAAAATGGTTGATTTGTTTTGCTGTAATCCCATTTTGTTTTAGTGACACCCTGTATATTGTTGAGTACCATGTATAACATGTATGAAACATGTATGAACACAATGTATAACATGTATTGTTGTTTTTGTGAGACACCCTGTATATTGTTGAACACAATGTATAACATGTATGAATACCAATCCCTGCAATTCAAATTTCTGGGATGCGGTGCTGTATGCTGAAAAAATTAACATTAATACACTGAGTTGAAATGAAGAAACATTTACATCACTGCGCAAAAGTTACCTGTTTATAGTTGTGCACCATTTTAAACTAGGAAAAAAAATCCATCATAATAATTTACCCACAGTCTGGGTAGATTGCATTCATCGAACCAAAACCCAGTTTAATAATGTTTTGACAACTCCATACGCATGCAAAAATGAGGGCAATCTACTCAGTCACTGGGTAAATTCAGAATAGACATTTAGAGAAACACATCAATTGACTACATACAACCGAAGACAACTAATACCAAG
>JAHHFK020002176.1:0-117320 GCA_024533555.2 Aedes koreicus
AGGCATATCCATTTAAAGACGATTCAAATATGATGTGTTATATGAATTTTTGAAATACTGTTTATGTCAATGCAAACTCATAGGTTTTTGCTTGGCATGGGTTTTATTTTATTTATTTTTGATATGTACATTTTTCTATTAGTAGTAATTAGCATAGCTTCATATATATTTATATTATAAATCTTTCACAAACAAAGTAAATTTCTTTGGATTATCCTCTGAATCAGAAAACATTTTATTTTAGAAATAACAAAGCAATGAACCTGTGTTCTATGTATTGTCTTTACGTGGCTATATAACTCCTCAAGTTCTTCTGACATTTCCTTTTGCATACTGGTTGTATTGATATGAAGCAGAAATTCAGTTTTGTAATACTTTTATTTGTCTGTTCAATTGCCCAGTTATATAGTTCCAAAGAAGTTTTGATTGTGTTTCCATAATCTTGAGCAAGGCTTGCTCTCTTTGCCATTTGCTTGAGAGTACCACCAATAGCATCACATGGAAACTTTCACATGAGACGTTGCAGCAATTAATTGAATTTTGTTTAATGAAATCTTGCTATTTTGATATAAATAACTGAACTGCTATTGATTCATGGGTCAATACTTATGTTATCATAAAGCTTTTGTTTTCCAATTTATCGTCTTTCTTGTAATATACTCTGCAAAGTTTTGATAATAAACAGGATCAACCACCTGATTTAATTGTGTTATCTCTAAAGTTTAAAAAAATAATAACAATTTATGAATAAGCCCTTTCCAAATGGTAGCCTTGATTTTTCAAAAATTCAAAGACCCTTAAAAAATCCAAATTGTCATTATAATTAAATGTAATTTATGAATGTGAGGTTTAAGGACCAAATTATCAGACGAGTGGACGCGATACACGGTAAAAATAGGACATGAAAAAGTTGTTGCTAAAAAATCTTGCTTTTCCTTAAAAGTGCCCATCTCGCACTGTATGGCGAACTTTTAGACAATTATATTTTCAGTTTTTATTTAGAAAAAAAATTCGTCCAATTCTAAGTAAGCCATTTTTTGCAAATTTACATTAAATTTTAAGATATTTATTTTATTGTGTATTCATCGATTTTACAATTTTTAAAATGTTTTTTTCATAAAAGTTCAGACGAATTACTAAAAGTCACTCATACGTCACTTTTTTGTAAGTCTTTTTCTTTTTAATTTATGTTGATATGAAAAATGTGTTGTTAGAAAACATTTTTTCTTAAAAGAGCCCATCTTGCACTGTATTGTATGGCGAACTTTTATTGCTAATTACAATTATTAAGAAAAATTTTGTCCGATTCTAAGATAGCCATTTTTTGCAAATTGACTTTAATTTTTTTTTTTTTAAATAAATGCCTTATAAATAGTATACATTGTTAAATTCTCATTGATAAACGTTAAATATTTTGTATCTTTCTGGGAGGTTCTAGGTCAACTCAATGTACTTGAGTTCAAAACTTCAGATCTAAAGGGTGTCCACGATGAAATTGCCACACACAAAAAATTGATTCGCAAAATTCGAGTTTTCATCCGATTGCCATCAAATTTTCAGGGATTGAGAAATAACTATTAAACTTCATTTTACCATTTTACTCGTATTTTATTTACAGTCCATACGCAAATGCCCGCACCTTGGCCTTAACCCCGGCCATAAGATTCTGCACAACCTGTGAATCAACCGTTTTTTGCATGTAAACCCATACTTTCTTCAGTTCCTCGACTGTCTTCACTACCTTAGGTCGTTTAAGAAGGTGCTGCTTCATAATCGCCCAGTACTTCTCGATGGGGCGGAGCTCCGGAGTGTTGGGAGGGTTGAACATTTTCGGCACGAAATTGACCTTATTGTCCGCATACCACTTCAGCACGTCCTTGGAGTAGTGGCATGAGGCCAAATCCGGCCAGAAGATTGTTGGGACGTTGTGGGCCTTCAGGAGAGGAAGCAGCCGCTTCTGGAGGCACTCTTTTATGTACACTTGTCCGTTCATCGTGTCCTGGGTCACGAAAGGTGCACTCCGCTTCCCGCACGTGCAGATGGCTTGCCAAACCAGGAATTTCTTCGCAAATTTGGACATCTTCTGAGTGCGGACATGCTCCGGAACGCTGAACTTATCCTTGGCCGTGAAAAACAGGTTGCCGGGGATCTGTTTGAAGTCGGCCTTCACATATGTTTCGTCGTCCATGATGCAGCATTCAACTTTCGTCAGCATGTTGAGGTACAACTTCCTGGCACGGGTTTTGGCGGACTTGTTCTGCTTCTCGTCGCGATTAGGGGCCTTTTGTACCTTGAACGTTCGAAGCCCAGCCTTAGTTTTGGCCTTCTGGACAAAACTTCGGCTTAGGTGCAGCTTCTTAGCTACATCCCGAACGGAGGCGTTCGGATTTCGGTTGAAGGCCCCAACTACGCGGTTGTGATTTTTGGTGTTGTACGGAATACTTTTTCCTTCACTTCTGGGCTTCCGATCGGTGGTCAACCGTTCCTCGAACCGCTTAATCACTCGCGACACCGTGGAATTCGCGATTCCCAACGTTTTAGCGATGGAACGATGCGAGAGATCCTTGTTCTCGTGATGAATGCGCAAGATTTTATCACGCATGAGCTGTTCTTTCGACTCCATTTCCGCGAGTTTTGATCACAGGACTTTAAAACTTGCAGGATGTAAATAATGCACTATGAACTAAATTCACCCAAATTTTCATTAAATTCTACCCAACGGTTAAAAAGTTAGAGCAATTTCATAGTGTGGCAATTTCACCGTGGACACCCTTTACAGTTGTAACAGTAGCTTTTAGGGCTATATAAGAATACGATATCTATTGCAACATATTGAATGAACCTTTTGGAAAGTCAACAGTCATTATTTGATAACTTTGTGATGTTCTAGGTTATCCAAATCGTCCGTGAAATCAGAACTTATATCTACTTAAGTAACTATAGCTCTTTGGGATATACAAAGTTACGCTACGTATTCAACCATATTCCTGAATATTTTCGAACGTTAAAAAAACATTGTGACATAAACGGGGATGATCTAGGTCATCCAAACTGTCCTTGAGTTAAGAACGTAAGATCTACAGTTGTAACAGTAGGTGTTCGGAGTGTGCAAAGGGACAATATGTATTTAACAATATTGATTGAATAGTGTGGAAGGCCAATATACATAATGCAACAATCTTGGGATATTCTAGGTACTATAAACTGTCCTTAAGTTCAAAACATAAGATCTTCAGTTGTAACAGTAGCTTTTTGAGCTATGTATGGTGAACATATGTATTCAAATAAATGCAATGAATCTTTTGGAAGGTCAACAGTCATTATTTTATAAGTTTGAGATCCTCTAGGTAATCCAAACCGTCCTGGAGTTCAGAACTTGGAATGTTTTTTGGGCTATACACAGTTACGTCACGTATTTAAGAATATTCGGTGAATATTTTCGAACGTAAAAATACACAAGAAGATAATCTTTGGATGGTCCAGGTCATCCAAACTGCCTTGGCGTTCAGAACTTAAGATTTACAGTTTAACAGTACATTTTAGTCAATACAAAGTTACAATAAATATTTAAACATATTCAATTAACATTCTTAAAGACAACATAATAATGCATATTCTAGATCATCCAAACTATCCTTGAGATCAGAACATAGGACCTAAAGTGGTAACAAAAGCTTTCCGGGCTACGATGTGTATTGAAACATATTCATTGAATATTTTGGAAGAACAACAGACATTATGAGATAATCTTCGGATCTAACAGGTTATCCAAACATTCCTGGAATTCAAAACTTAAAATCTATAACTGTAGATATTAAGTTTTGAATTGAAACTAAAAATTTGCAGCTTTTTGGACTGAACAAAGTAACATTTTGTATTTGACTAAATTAAGTGAGTCATTTGGAAGGTTAACCGATGTAATGAGATATCTTGGGATGTTCTAGGTCATCAAATCTGCCCTTGAGTTCAGAATTTAGGATCTATAGTCGTAAAATTAGCTTTATAATCAATGAAAGGTAACGATATGCATTCAAACACATTCAGTAATGCTTCTGTAAGCTCACCAGTCATTATCAGATTATCTCGGGATGTTCAGGTTCATAAAAACTGTGCTTGAGTTCAGAACTTAAGATATAAGGTAGTAACCGTGGCCTTTTGGGCTAAACAAAGCTACGCTAAATTTTCAATATTCTGAAACATCCACAGACATCATAGGATAACCAAGTTATTTTCAGGTAATTCAAACTGACCTTTAAAACTTAAGGTGTTCCAGTGTAACAAAAGCTGTATGGACTATACAAAGTTAAGTTAGTTTGTTTGGCATAGAATATCCCAAGATTATTTCATTATGTCAGTTGGTCTTCCAGGACATTCATTGAATATCTTTGAATACATATCATAACATTGTATAGCTGATAAAGCTACTGTTACATCTGTAGATCGTAAGTTCTGAACTCTTTTCCTACTTTTTTCAATCATTTCTATATTATTGAGCACCAAACCAATCAGAATTCACCAAATTGCTTGTATAAATTTCAGACCTTCTTGTATAAATTTCGAATTCGTCATCATTTTGAACAACCCAATGGGGCTGTAGCTTGTAGTTTTTGATTACGTGCTTACCAGCAGCTACGGAATGCTTATTTGGATTGTTGAAAAAGTGGAGTCTGTTGATCTCCTTTATTTTGACCAGCTCTGCCATTGCCTCCTCCCCAACATGAACTTTTTCCACAGGTAGCAAGTTCTCAATATTGTCCAAAATGTCCTCTGAAAGTGACGTATTCGTGGGCCACACATTGGATTTACAAACTCGACCGACAATGGTTCGCAGTAACCTTTCCAGATCAGCGTACATTAGATGTATGAGTGGTTTTTCCCTCTAGAAGAATCCTTAGAAAATAGCATTGAAATAAATCAGTATGCTTATTAATAGTTCATAAACTTTATCAAAAACATTTAGATCAAATTCTACCTAACAAGTTTGACAACTTTGCCAAGAAACATTTGGTTTAACAGCAGTCAAGCAAAGTCAGAATAAACTTAAATAATTGATGAATTATGATTTTATTTTAAATCAACTGTATATAAACTAAGAATATTAGTCTCTGAAATTTCCTAGAAAAAATATAAAATTTCAATGTACGAGTTTTAATGGAACATTCAAATGATAATGCTTTTATAAACTGGTCGAATTGCACTTTATCCCGATTTCACCTATGATCGAATTGAGTTCGCTTGACTGTCGGGATACGAACAATCAAATCTAGACTCAGAATTACTAAGTAAGAACCTGAAAATAAGTCCTTTATCTGATTTTCAATTCGTCCCCTCCTTTCTCGACTATTTGGATACCAAAAGAGTAGTTCGCTTTTGAAAAAACTGAATCTAACAACAGATTTTTGAAAAATACTAAGTGTAAATAAAAAATGACTTGATGTCTTCAATGGACATTTTATTTGCATATTGGATAATCGTTTTAAGTGTTTTACTCCTATCCCGTTCGATTCTTCATGGCGTTCAATGGGTTTATAATTCAAGAAATGTGCAAAATTATTATGAAATAGCTGGAAAACTGTAAAAAATAATGAAGATGATGTAATATGGGGCCAAAATGACAACATCCATTTGATATCCGCTGAATTGGTTAAGCTTCTTAAAAATTGAGATTTTGCTGCTCGACCGCGCTAAGCCCATTGCATCCACCTGAACACAGCAAAACATGAATCTTACATTGCTTTGATCGTTCTGTTTTCCGGTATTATTTCGCAATCTTAATATTTACAGTCGAGGAGCATGCATGCGCAAACTTTCTCAAATCTCCTCAGTACGCCGTAAAACATTTTCCACCATATTTTCCAGCAGGTTTAAAGCTGGAAAAAAAATATTAATGAACTCATAATTGAATCCCATTGAAGCGTTGACATGCCGCTGTTCAGTAACAGTGATGACGACGACGACAACGACGATGGCGCGCGGTGCTTCGCAGTATGAAGACTGAAATTCCAACCTCTTTTTTGACATCCTACAACGACTTCGGTAGAAGTAAATTTTATAATACACATTTAATGACATAGCTATGGCTTTGCAACATGAAAGCTCACGAGCTGAAGCTTCATGGAACGCATACACCCACACACTCACACATCATCCCGACCGAGGAGTTGAGTTAAAGGAAAAACCGAGTGCGCCCAAAGTTTGCCCCAGGGCTTAACCGCTGCCGGAGCATGGCCATGGCCGCACACACAGCCCGTGCGGTTTGATGGTGACAAGAACGATAATGATGGAAACTCCTGCTCGTGCAGGATGTGGGAAAAAGGGTGGTTTAGCCTTTTTCTAGCCATTTTGTCCTCTGTGTGGCCTTGGGTTAGCTGGTGCTTTTTTCTCGCGAATCATGAAATTTAATAAAACTGCCAGTTACGGCTAGATGACTTTGACGCTGGAGACGACGACGACGACGACGACGCGTGGTTGTGGCATAGCCAGAATCATCCAGGAATAAAATTAAAATTTTTAGAAAATCTCCTTCGGGGAAAGTTTTTCCTTGAAACGTTGAAAGCTTTCATAACGCGGTGCACTCCACGCGCCGGCCTTCCAGCCGGAGTGGAAATGAGTCACGGGCTACGGGGGAATTAGTTCTCTGTTCCCGGAATACAACGTCAGCGATTGCCGCGGGGCTGCAGTTGGTGACTTTCATCGTCGTAGTCATCCGCCTCATCATCATGATCGCAGTCGAGTGCGAGTGCGGTTCATAGTTTTTAATATGAAGCACACAGGAGCGCCTAAGCGGAGAGTTTGTAATGCGCTAGGAAAATTTCCATCCACTGCAGCAGTCCTGGGCGGAAACATTTTAATCTAGGTGTCCATCCGTTCAAGCTGCTACGTGCTCGGAAAGCGCAATACAGGTTGGGAAGAAAGTTGGGCGAGTGAATGTTGATAGTTTTACTCGTTAGGTGAACATAATTTCGCTGGAGTTTGGTAGAGCTGGATGGTTGGCGGTGGTCGTTAGATGCAGGGCGTGTTATTAAGTTTAATATCTTAATACTGATGCAGTTGAGGCTGGTAATAACCGGGTAAGTAAGTGCATGATTACACAAATTTAGGTGGTGTGCTTTAGCTTGAGTGCTATTGAAATTTATGATAGCACTCAACACATTTTTAATAGATTTCAAGCGGGGTAATAGTGGGCAGTGCATTTATTCAACGGCTTTTCAGTACAAAAGAATTGTTCTGCTTTTGTTTGAGAATATTTACTGATCAACGCGAAACATTATTGAGATTTTAAGTACTAGAGAGAAAAATATAATAGGAAAGGTGGCGTAGAAAATTTAAGAAATTTAATTTAGTAGCAGGCCAACGTATTCCTTTTTATCATACTTATTGATTTTGGAATTTGACAGTGTCCCACAAATTTGAAATCTGCAACATGTTTTTTCAGAGAATGGGGCTGATAAAATAATAGTGGTCAAATTAACTAAAAGGATGAAAAAATATCAACAAGAATATGTATACTTACAAGTCATGTTTTAATACATCAATCAAAGTAGATATACACACCTGAAACGATACATAAAAACATTGGAGAGATTAGAAATTTTCGATATAAGGCATTCCTTAATATATGTATCATATCAAAATATAAGCTGTGAAGTACTGTTTTGTATAAAGCTAGCGAACGAAATAGCTAAATGTACTTTTCAATACCGAGACGCGATTATAGAGCTAAAATCGAATTACAATTGCAGTCAATTATGCATTCAGTCTTAGTAACGAATTGTGTACAGATTACAATTTACAGTCTTGTCCGTTGATTTGCAGCAGATCGATGGTTCGTTCATACTGCAAGCTCCACCCCAGAGCGAAAAAGTTGGACATCGTAAGGCACTTTGAGTCTGCTGGATACAGCCGGTCTGGCATTTACAACATCCTCTCTCTTCTCGAGAAAGGTGAGACCCTCGAACGGAAGCCTGGTTCCAGCCGCCCGACAGTGCTGCTAATCTTAAAAAGCAGTAGAAGCTGAATAGGAAGATCGGAGGCAAGGTGGCCAAACTGTGAGGAAGTACCTGGATAAGATGGACATTGTTATGCGGAAGCGTCAGTCGAGGCAGGCCGTGTCTGAGCAGCAGGTAATCACGAAGAAGCGGCTAAAAGTGCTGGTGGAAAACTTCTTTCCGGCAAAGTGCGAAGTCGGCGTCATAATGGATGACGAGACCTACTTGACGCTGGACGGTAACGACTTTCTTGGGACCGGGTACTTTACTTCCCCGAACAAGAAGGTAAGTCTGCGAGAATGGAATGTCCAAGCTGCTGTTCTTTCCTTCGGGGTTTGCAAAGAACAGGGAGATATACAGTACGTAGTACCTGTCGGAAGTTGCCGCCTTCATCAAGAGGTATCACACAAAAGAGGGTGTGGCAGATTTGACCGGACCTTGCCTCGGCCAATTAAGCCAAGAGATCACTAGAAAAGATGAACCGGCTGAAGATAAACGTTGTATCGAAGACTGTCAATCCTCCAACGTCTCCCAGCTGCGACCGACAGAAATTTTTTAGGCGAACGGAGGACCTGGAAGCAACCAGGGACCGTCAATCTGTGCAGCGGTGTTGAAAGCGTTCTTCACGTCGATCGGTACCACAGCGCAATAACACTTCCCTATTCGATTCTGTTTGGACACCTTAAAAGCTTTCTCAGCCATCATTATTGCACTGAATAGCATCTACTGTTGATCTTTCTTTTCGGAAACAAAACTGCAACTCTGACAGACCAAGCTCGCTCTGTGTACATTTTGTCAGCCTGCTGAGGATAATCCTCTCCAGGAGTTTCCCGAGTGTATCCAGCCAGCAGGCATATTGACCTAAATGATGGTGGATTCCCCGGCGGTTTTCCTGGCTTCTGCAGAAGTAGTAGCTTCTGAATCTTCCATCTGCCTGGAAAGTAACCTTCGTCAAGACATTTCTGCAGCTCCATCTTGAACAAGTTCGGGAACTCCTGGATTGAAATTTTTAGTTCCACGTTGGGGATTCCGTCCGGGTCAGGGGCTTTTTTCACCTTTAACTTTTTGCTACTGCTATGAGTTCCACGTTTATGACGTGCTTACCCTCGAGGGTGTCTCCTTCTTTTGCGCCGTACGGTGTGTGTGTGTGTGTGTGTGTGTGTGTGTGTGTGTGTGTGTGTGTGTGTGTGTGTGTGTGTGTGTGTGTGTGTGTGTGTGTGTGTGTGACCACGTTGCTGGGTCGTGCTGCGGGAAAGGGCCTCTCCACGATGATATTCAGCTAATCCGGGCTAGTTTCAATCGTCGGCGTCGTTGAACTGGCTTTCATTACACGACATGCATCGCCATAGGGCACAGCTCTTTGTAACAATTCAAATTGCTCGGCTGTATCTTCCATTTGAATGCAGCCCTGTCCGCTCGGAAAACTACCCTACGCTCCTCCCTGTTTGCATCAGTTCTAGCCTTGCGTCTACACGCGTCTTCTGATTCTGAGACAATTGGCACGAAGGGTGCGAAGCACCTCGTTCCTATAGTGGACGTCGTCCATTGCCAGCAAGAAGGGGATGTCAAAGCCGCTCTTCTTTCGCTCCGGACTGGCCGTGAACGGGGAAATTTATAGTACAAAATGCCTGCCGGAAGTTGCGTCGTTCATCAAGAAATACCATAAAGGCAAAGACGCGGTATTCTGGCCAGATCTGGCGTCGGCCCACTACTCGAAGCGATTGTTGGAGGAGATGGAGTGGCTGTATATCGATGTGGTACCCAAGTCGGCGAACCTGCCCAACGTCCCCCAGCTGCGTCCCATCGAGAATTTCTGGGCCAACCTGAAGCGTAAGATCTACTCCAACCACTTTGTCGCGACAACTGAGGAGGAATTGATAAATAAAACAAAAAAGAATTCAAAAACATGCCTACACGCATGTTTTCTTCCGACATGGCGAATGTTCCGGTTAACTGCCGGAAGGCCGAGGGCATAGAATTTTTTTTGCAAGATAGCTTAAATAATTACCTTCCATGGGAAATTTATCAAAAGCAATTATCTGTCTAAACTTTTTTTTATCACCATTCGAAAAAAGTCCATTTTTTTAAATGCCAACGTTTATCTAAATTCCCGCGTTGGGCCCAATCATAAACCACGTAGACTCAGTTTTGAAAATCTCAGACCCCCCCCCCCTGTTTGTTTTTTTTTCTTCAATTTTTTGTTATTTTGTGTGGGGGGTAGACTTTGGTCGAACCCCCTCCTCTCAAAAAATTGTGGGGGGTTTATAAATACCCCTTGGGGACGATTCTTTATTTTGGATTTTTGTGGAAGAAACCACCCATTGTTGGAGGGATTGTTTTTAAAAAGTGAGTTGTTTGGGGGGGTGAATTTGTTTTTGCTCTGCTTTTTTTTTTTAAATGTTTTTATGAAGAAAAAAAAAAGGGGGGGGGCGGCTTTGGTGGGAATACGGAGTACCAGGGGGTAGGAAATTTTTTTTGGGGGGAAAATATTTAAACAAACAAATAACAAGGGGGGGGTCTTAACGAGTGGGAAGAATAGCCCACTAGCCTGGGACACGGATATATGAAACAAAATTATTTTCGTTCCCTATTGATTTTTGGGAGCCTTTTGGTTCCTATAATAACCGTACAAAATTTCAACTCGATCGGTGAAACTATATTTTAGCGCTCGCAGTTTTAATTTTCCATAGTATTTTATATGGGAAAACTTACCTTTTCAAAGAAATATCTGGCGAGGTGACCCGTTGTACTCTAAAAATAAATTAATCCCTTAACTTGCTGGGAAATTTTTCAAAAAAACTTTTCTTAGAAGACCGCAAAGCGATCCGACGCTTGTGGAAAAAGTTATTAAGCTGAAACTGATTGCTATCCAATCGAACGGCTCATTGGACTGTTTTTTCTAGCAGCACAGTTTCTCCTTGCTGAGTGAACATAAACAAAACACAGTGGCTGCTTCGCGCAGCCAGCAGCAGGTTGCAGGTGGCAGTGCTGCAAGAGAAAACAGTTCAATGAGCCGTTCGATTGAATAGCAATCAGTTTCAGCTTAATAACTTTTTCCACAAGCGTCGGATCGCTTTGCGGTCTTCAAAGAAAAGTTTCCTTGAAAAATTTCCCAGGGAGTGGTTGTATTGATTTATTTTTCAAGGACAATGGATCTTCTTGCCAGATTTTTATCTGTAAAAGTAAGTTTTCCCTTGGAAAATCCTATGTAAAATTAAAACCACTAGCGCTAAAATATAGTTTCACCAATCGAGCTGAAATTTTGCACAGTTATTACAGGGTCCAAAAGGCTTCCGAAAATCATTAGGGAACTGGAATTTAAATTTTGTCCCAGGCTATTAGCCCACCTTCAATTTACGAAAGGTTAATGACAGGGAGTTGGAAATTCCACTTTCTCTGTCCAAATTTTATGGAACCATGACGAACAGTGGGACCTCAGACTTCCCAATCCATACCGGGCATTTTGGGGGCGGGGGGTCGTGGTTTTTTCCCCTTCTTTTTTTTTTTTTTTTTTTTTTTTTTGTCGTTTTTTTTTTTTTTTTTTTGGTTTTTTTTTGTGTTTCTGGCAGGGGGGCCCCCCCCCCCCCCTCCAGAGAGTGGAGGGGTCTTGAACCACAATAGAAAAAAAATTATTGCTCTAAAACCATCATTGCTCCTCTAAAGGTGATTGGAAAACTTTAAGGCGATTCATGTCGCTTTTGTGGTATGGAAAATGAAGACGCGGAACATTTGTTATGCCACTGTCCGGCAATTTTCATTAAAAGAAATCAGTTCTTCGACAAAGGGCTAATAGAACCCTTTGATATTTGGAGAACAAATCTCAGTACGGTAGTGCAATTCATTCGAAGTGTAATGCCGTGCTGGGACAATGCTCTAAGTCAAGCGTTGACGACCACTCCTAACAATAGTGGTGCGTCACCTGGACAGAGCTAAAAAAAAAAGGGGATATGTATATCACAATGGATCTAAGAAATGGTCGCAGTGATGAAAATACCCGACAAGGAATAAAAAAAAAATCCCCCACATGCCAAATTTGGTTCCAGTTGCTTAATTAGCTCTCGAGTTATGCAGAAATTTGAGTTTCATTTGTATGAGAGCCCCCAGACGGGGAAGGAGTCTTGAACCATCATAAAATCATTTTCCGGTTCCGAAAACCCCTTCATAAAAATGTTCATAACAGTAGGGAGAATTCTCATGTTTGGTTTCAATTTGGAGAAACATTTCTTGCCTCAAAAATTTCCACATGCCAAATTTGGTTCCATTTTCTTTATTAGTTCTCGAATTCTGCCGAAATTTCAGTTTCATTTGTATGAGAGCCCCCCTTCTAGAGAATGGAGGGGTCTCAAACTGCCATAGAAATGCTAGATTAGGTTTCCTTTGCTTAATTAGTTCTCGAGTTATGCAGAAATTTGAGTTTCATTTGTATGGGACCCCCCCCCCTTCCATAGAAGGAAGGGGTCTCTAAATATCATAAGTATCATTCCTGGCCTAAAAAAACCCTCCATACACAATTTCACGCTGCTCGGTTCAGTAGTTTTTGAGTCTATAGGGTTCAGACAGACAGACAGACAGACAGACAGACAGACAGACAGACAGACAGACAGACAGACAGACAGACAGACAGACAGACAGACAGACAGACAGACAGACAGACAGACAGACAGACAGACAGACAGACAGACAGACAGGCAGGCAGACAGACAGACAGACAGACAGACAGACAGACAGACAGACAGACAGACAGACAGACAGACAGACAGACGGACAGACAGACAGACAGACAGACAGACAGACAGACAGACAGACAGACAGACAGCACGGAGAGGTTACTTCTACCTTACGCTGCTTCTGTCTGGCCATGGTTGCTTCAGGCAATATTTGCATCGATTCAGACACACCCTTTTGTCCGGAGTACGCCGATGTTTAAGAGACACCGGAGCACGTGGTCTTTGACTGTCCACGATTCGGACCATTGCGAAGCGAGATGCTTGACATCATTGGGGCTGATACCAGCCCAGTTGACGTCGTCTATAGAATGTGTCGTGACGAATGTATGTGGAATGCGATCAACGGAGCCATTACGCAAATCATGTCGGCTCTACAACGTAAATGGCGGGAGAATCAAGAAGCGAGTGTTTGAATTGAGTAGCAGGTTGTCAATCTCGGGTGATGTTGTATGGTAGTTTTGCAGTCGGGATTACTCAAGTCGATTGCGTCAGTATGTGGGAGCTAAATGGCTCACAGTCATTCGCTGTTGAGATCCACTAGCGGGTAATCCTCCGTCGGAGAAGGGTAGATCCGATGTCGGGGACTACTGAATTCGATGACGTTGAGGGTCGGAGCTAAATGGCTCAAACAAGTAAGGCGAGAGCAAAATAGTTGTGGCAAGGAGTAGGAGTTAAATGGCTCTATTGTACCCAAATGGCCAAGACCCTCCACGAAGTAATACCATAGGGCAGTCCCGTGAGGGGTGAGGGGAGGGGGGCTGGTTCCGATTGTGTAACAAGAAAACGTGTAGTAGTGGGATCAGAAGCCGACCTTTTCTCAAATATCCACCCTGTCCACACTCTAACACAGTGCACGATGACCAGTGCAGGCCTCTGTGTTAGGTCAGTCCATAAGGATTTCCCAAACCTTGAAAAAAACAAACAAAAAGAACAGACAGACTGACAAACAGAAATTCATGTTTATACATATAGATAATAGAAAATTTAATTAATCACTACATATTACACTGAGTCAAGGGACACATATCCTATTGCCTGAAAATAGGTTTTTGTAATATATTTATAATCATTCAGGTCTCACCAAAGGCCTCTATTAAAACGACATTTGCTTGTTCATTCGTAAAATTGAAAATTGTCGATTTTGATTCATTATTAATATCATGCACTCGCGACAAAATGAATACAGAAATTAACGTTTCGAAACCGCCCTACAGATACGCAATCAGCATAACAGAATTCTATTCATCACGTGGTGAGTGCATTTGTAATTAGGTGCCAGCCTCGTTCGTCTTTTTCATCACTTCCCTGTTGTTTTTTTTTTTATTTTAACATTTTTTTTTCACTCCAAATACTGCCATTTATAAAAACTCCCAACTCTGTCTCAATTTTCAAAAAAAAAAAACCTTCTGGTCAAAATCACAGTCTACTCCGACCAGATGACATACCAATTTTAGATAAAAATAAGGACAGGCGATTTTATTTCAATAGTCTTAAGCCTATAGGCAATATCTATAGATCCATAGGCACACATAAGCGCCATTGCCCTAAATTTCAATGACCAAATGCAAGCAAGAGCAAAGAAGTGTGACCGAAAAAAAAATGTAAATAAAGAAAATAGAAAAGAACCTCAGAGTTCGTAGACTAATTTCACAAATTGGGCATATAAACGATTGATCCCGATCATCTGTAAAGCTGTAAATCTGTGTTAAGTTCAACGGTATTCAAATGCTGCTTTAAGGGGCGCAGAGCTCTGACCCTAATTTCATAAATTGACTACTTTTACGATTGTTGCGGACCATACTTGAGGGTTCCAGATCAGAAGTGCAAATGCAAACGTATGAAACTTTCAAAAGTTCTTAGGAAAAACCGCATTGTTTGAAGTCTAGTTGCTCAAATTGACTATTGTTCCAGTTTATCTAGAAGGACACCAGAGAGCCATGCGGGTCATTTTCCAGATCACTAGTAGGGTAACGGGATGTAATGTCAGCCTAGCTCCTTCATTCGGCCTATGTACCAAAAATGTCATTAATTCGCCGATAATCAACTAAATTATATTCCTATCAGGATGACCGATTTATTTCAAAGCAGTTGAGACATTATTAATCAATTAATAGTTGCTCACTTCCACGTAATTTTCGATTTCCTTAACTTTTTAGACAATATGACTTTACTGGTTAAGCTGAACAGATTAACTACACGATCTTCGAATGATCTTAATTTGCAGAAATCGAACCTATAAACCAAATAATACAGCCAAGATGTACAGAAAATAGTCACACGTTATAAACGAACAGGTCACATAGGTAAAATAACAATGATTTAAAAAGAAAGCCATAGACCCAATGTTAGGAACATATTTTTTTACACGTTCCCAACTATGGCCTGTTATATGAAAAGCGCAGTAGAAATGTTGTTATTGGTAAAATTTACAATAAAAATGTCTGAGTTTCGATTGAAAGTTTTCCATATGGGTCATCTTAACACAAACTAAAAGAACAAAATCTGTGTAGAGTGAATTATAATGTTTTTATTATCAAATGGTCACTAAATCATATGTGAACATCTCTTAAGTGTTTCTTAGCAGCTTTAGTATAGTTTGATTTATGAAATTGTTTGTTGGGTAGAGCGAATACAGCTGGAAACGCATTGAATAAGAAAATCAGAAAAAAAAATCGCACGAAGACAACATTTAATAACAAATCTGTCGAATGGGACGAACTTGCATCCATGAATAGACCCAATTTGGCGCTTATAGACCGACATTACATCCATATCCCTCGAAAGTTTCTGACTTTATAAAATGAGTTGTGTAACTTTTCGTGATACATACTACCAAATGGCATATTGAACATATCTAATCAAGTGTATAACTAGTTAAATATCGCTTCCAGCTCAAATACTTTACGAGTTATAGTAAAAAATGTAATCGATTGTTGCATATTAGGCTGAGTCAAGGGACACATACCCTATAAATATATTCAAATGATACTTCTGGAATTACTACCCGGAAAAACCGCAGAGTTCTAAAACAAATTTCATAAATTGAACACTTAACAGCTGTTGCGGGTCTCCCAGAGGTCCTGATTGTGCCCGACTGGATGTTTAAGATGGCCAACTACCCAATGAACAACTTTGCTAAATGACTACAGGATGCCATCTTTCAAATAAACCCAAATTAAGAGTTTGGTCCTTATACTATACCAGTACGCATTTACTACATTGACGCTGCGACGAAACTGCTGCCTCAGTGTAGATAGGTATGCGGAATTCACTACCAAACACGCCAGTCTGTGGACTTTTTTAAGTTTGACATGCGATATCTTTGTAGTTTCTTAGCTTTGTGCCTTCCAAAATTTGAAGGGGCGATGAAAATCGAATATGATTGCAGACAATTTTTGGATTCTATCGACCTTTACATTAAATACTTCCGAATATAGCGTGAATAGCATCCCCTTCTGACCAGGTGCAATTCAAACTGAGTGTTAAATAGACAAGGACAGCACTCGTAGAATTTGCTTTACACCCAACCACAGCGCTCATCTTGACAGCGAATACCATCTTTAGAACAAACGACTCCTGACATCACCCCTAAGCTCCCCCCTACTCGCTCAACAGTTCATCAAGTTATCTCTTCCCCGTTGTTAACTGTCGTGACTTTTCGACTAGTGAACCGTCCGTCGTCGACGTCGTCATCAGACTTCCAACTGTTTGCCCACCATGACCCATGAACGACAGCGACCCATCTGCTGCTAGTTACTGTTGTCTTCCGTCGCGACGCTTGCTATATCGAACAAAGAAGCAAAACGCACACAGACAAAAGAAGAGGAAAAAAACGGAAAAGAATCCGGAAAAGCTCCAGGCGCCTGCCTAGCTTTCCCGCGTGATTCGAAGGCTGCCATCGACTTCCGCTCAGCATTCACTTACCGTTCGCTTTTCCATTTTTATTTTCCTCTGCGCTGTTCTGTACTCAAGAGACTCAATATTTATTCACCATTCACTGCAAACAATAATAAATGAGATAAAAGTGATCCTCAAGCTCTTCTGTGCCGTCGGTTCCCCGATTCCTCTGGGTCGTGGTAGTAGATTTTCCCGCGTTCGGAAGAAGAAGAAAAAACATCGACGCGTTCCGATGTGGAATGAGGGAAAGTTGGTGGCAAAAGTTTAAATAACTTTATTGATCTTTGTTCCAGTCTTAAGGTAGTGCGGTAGTGGTGGGTGAGGATGGGGGAGGAGAGGAGATGTAAGCTTTCGGTCCAATTTACGCCAGGAAGGGGCGGTTCTGTTGCCTGTGATATGAACTTCCGCGCACGTTAGCTTATCGTGATACCCTTTGGGTCTAAGGACTCTTGGTTGGTGGGAGCGAGGGGAAATTAGCTTCCGTACAGTGCAGTTAAGCTTTGAAAAAGTGTATTTTATCGATTTGATCATGGTGACTTTCTCCCTTGTTTACTAAGATTGGAGCGAGGAACGTAGGGAGTACTTCCCGGTATTTTACGATCGTGGCAAATTAAACTTGCACAATATGGTGCCGGGAACTTTATTAGAAAATTGCTTTTCTATGGGTAAGGGTCCTTGAATTAACTTTCGGATTGAATAAGCACACTTAAATGGCAATGTTTATTTGAATAACAAAAAAAAAAAAAAAAAACACAGAAGCTCACCTCACTAATTCACTAGCAAAAAAGTTTGCTTGTTCAATTAAACACTTGGCAGCTCTATGAAAACGATTGCCTAATGATAGCGCAAAATGTTAGCACAACATAACGCGAATACAAACAACCGGCACACAAATCGGCGGAAAACGTAAAACCTCATTCATAATGAGTGGTAATTCCAAAGCAAACAACCAAAGCAAGCAAGTGGGGTCTTAATTCATTCGAGAATGGTGGGAAGCCACAATATTGGTGAGGTGAATCATCAAATACGTCAATTTTGTGTCGGTTGGCCTGTTCGACCACGGGGGGTTCGCTCTTCTAACCTGCCATGATTTTGCAATTATTAGCCATGTGCAAGTGTAATCTCGTACTTCGGCACACAAGTGGGAATTAAATTGCCTCTTTTTTTTGGTAAATGTTGCAACAAAAAGTATATAGCTGAAGCGCGTCCGGATTCAAATTTTCTATCATTAGATGAATATTATGAGCCCAAAATAAATACCTACACATTTTTTTCGCAACCTTTATTTTCCACCGCTCTCAAACATTTAAATTTCACCTTCACATCAAAACTTATGAACTTTTGATTTAATTTCTGCCATTAACGTTTGGACATGCTCTCCCCTGAGCTTGAAAGCCTTTGTGCATTTTTCTTCGAACTCTTGGACTGATTTTGATGAATCCTGGTGAGTATGAGCTTTTTTGATTTCGATTCTCCTCCCATTTTCCGACTATCACCTTTCATAATTGCCCAAATGGCTGGCATCTTATTATCCTCGTCCTATTTCTTAGTCGCTGTTGAGAAATGGTAAGATGCCAAATCCGGCCACAAAAACATTGCTTGAGAATGTTGTCGCTGAAGAGGTAACAGATGCTTTTTAAGACACTCTTTCCGACAATATCATTTATGCTGGCAATTACAATCTTTCTCAACTAAGCTGGAATCAAGACGAAGATAGGTCCATGGCCTGCTGCAGTCAAATGCACCGGCTGAGCGAGAATTCGTTCTAGTCGAATCGATGGTTTCTTCTAAGTTGCATCAAATTAACAATGTTCCAAATCAAACTCGAATGGCAGCTTTCTTGACCAAGCGTTATTATATGTTACATATAGGAAACTCAACAGTAAAACCTTCGTTTAATAGTTCATCAAAATACAAGTATTCTAAGCAACATATTTTGTTTAGTCAATTGGAGGTGTTGTATCCAAATGCTCGTACCTTTCATGAGTTATTGTAAAGTGTCATCCGACACTAATTTTGCAGCCTTTTGCCAATTGCGCCTGAAAATTTTCAGATCAATCGTTATGCTATTCGTTTTTTTTGAAGATTCCTTTTAACTGAAACATTTCGATCGGACAAAGTTCTGGCGTATTTGTTGGATTAAACTTCGTCGGGACAATATTAACATTAAAGACTGTATTCGATGAAATTTGGACACACAAAATAGGTCACCAAAAATTTTCCTTGAGCCTGATTCTTTTTAAACTTTCTGGAAATAAAGTACTAGTAAATGGTTAAGTTTTGACATCATTGGTTTATTGAACCTCTTCTCCCAACCCAAATGCCCGCACCTTTGCTTTGACCCCTTTCATCAAATTTTGGGCAATGATAGGACCGACTTGCTTACTTACATTCAACCACACTTTCTTTAGTTCAAGTTCATTTTCTATCAGTTTTGGAGTTTTAACGAGCTTTGCCTTCATGATTGCCCAACATTTTTCAATTGGGCGAAGTTCCGGAGTGTTTGGAGGGTTGACGTCTTTTGGTACAAAAACTACATTATTATCTTTGTACCAGTCTAAGACGGGCCGGGCATAGTGGCAAGATGCCAAATCCGGCCAAAACAGTGTCGGGCCATCGTGAGATCTCAAGAAGGGCAGAAGTCGTTTTTGGAGGCATTCGTCCTTGTAGATTTGTCCGTTGACGGTCCCAGAAGTGATGAAGGGCTGACTCATTTTGCCACATCCGCAGATCGCTTGCCAGACAAGGAATTTTTTGGCGAATTTCGAAAGTTTCTTCTTCCATACACTCTCCGCAACGGCCAACTTAGAGGTGGCGAATGGTAGTGTTCCTGTCCTGGCATTTGTTTGGTGTCGGCTTTAATGTAGGTCTCATCGTCCATCACAATGCAGAACGGTTTTGTGAGCCACTCCCTGTACAGTTTTCTTGCACGAGCTTTGGCCACCGAGTTCTGTTTATCGCTCCGGTTCGGTGCCTTCTGGACCTTGTACACATGTAATCCAGAACGTTTCATTGTATTCTGCACAAAACAAACTGAAACTTTCGCCTTTTTCGCAACATCCCTGATCGAAATGTTGGGATAACGCTTAAATTGGTTCAATACCATCCTGGCCTTATCCGGATTTGATGTGCCACGTTTTTTGCCACTACCATTTTTCCGCTTGGTTGTCTTACGGTCCTTGAACGTTTTGATCACATGAGATACGGTTGAATGTGCGATTCCGAGCTGTTTTCCGATCCATCGATGAGAAGCGTTTGGGTTTTCGAAGTGAGTGCCCAAAATTTGTTGGCGCACTATTTCTTCATTCGAAGCCATCACTGAAATCACTCGACCGATTTTCACGAAACTCATTAGACAATTGACACAACACAATGAAATACATTCAGTTAAAATTTCAATAATTTTTACCCACACGCTAAAAAGTTACGAACAATTGCGTGTGTCCAAATTTCATCGAATACAGTCTTTATAAGCCATGAACCAATTCTGATCCAGCTTTCCATAATGGCAAGATGCCAGGTCAGTACAGAACCGCATCGAACCGTTATGTTTCCGAATGAATGGCAATGGTCGTTTATTAAGTCATTCTTCCACGAAAAATTATGGTGCCAGTCGTGATCAAAATGTCGCTTCTGAGACCGCATCCACATATTCCCTGCCAAACGAGAAATTTCTTTGAAAACCTCGACAGTTTTTGTTGCTTAATACGTTCAGGAACATTTCCTCTTTGAACCGATGTATAAAACTCTAGTCTCGGAATCTGCTTTGAATAAGCTTTGCAATATGTCATCAAGATAGTTTCAAATAATTTCCGCGGTTGCGATTTTGTGCTCTTGCTCTGCGTATCGTTACGATTTGGAGCAACACCTACTTTGAAAGACTTCAGACCCTCAATTTTCTTCTCTTTCTGGACATTTTCACTATTTTGGCAGACTGAGATATTCGTTTTTTCTTAAATTCTTTTACCACTGCTGTCCTCTCCGCGACAAATCGAGAATCATGGTTGCTTCCGGAACCGGCCTTTCTCTTTAATGTTAAGCGCTGCTGACAGATTTTTAGCACTTTGGTATCCGTAGATTTTGCGATATTCAGCGACTTTACAACATCGCCGTATGACAAATCCAGATTTTCCACCTTTTTGTGCAACATTAGCTCGTGCACGTGTTTTTGATTTGACGCCATTTTACAAAAAAAAAAGTGACTGTGGCGAGTCACGAGTTCTCTATTACACATGCAATAATATTCATATAGTTGTGTTAGGATTAGCAAATGCGGACACGGATAAAATTGTGTTAAGGTATTTTCGGCAACTACTTTTTGCTGTGTCCATTCTTTAATCGAGCCTCCATCACCTCTTCTTAGAGTCAACAACCACCACATGCCGTTCGTTTTCCATATTGACATAAACGATACTCGCATGCAGTTTGCTAGCAACTCGAGTCAAACTGAAGATTTTGATTTTCGGCGCTGCAACTTCGTGGAGCTAAACTCGGGTCGATAGGGTTACGGTGTTCCGCGGTAAGGACACAGACGAGACGGTGTGGACAAAATTCTTGACGAACACGATCCGTAGAAGATGTAGACGATACACTTTCAAGCATCCATGGTGGACATCTGAGCTGCAATACCTTCGAAACGTTGTTCGCAAATCTCGTAAGCGTTATTTTCGTGCGAGAACGGATGAAAATCGTAATAATCTTCGTTTAACTGAATCCCCATACAACAAATGCTAAATTGCATCGTTTCGAAACTACGTTGCCCTTTTAGAGATAACTGCAAAGCAAATCCTTCTTCCTTTTGGACGTTTATCCGTAATCACAAACGCTCAAATAAAATTCCCGCTGAGATGAAATTCAAAAATTCTACTACTTATTCCCCGGATGGCCTAGGCAATCTGCTTGCCGATTTCTTCGGAAATGTAAATAGTACTAACTCGCTAAAATTCTAGCCGGATACCTTCAGAAATTGTCCAGTGTTCGACATGAATCTGCAGCTGTTTGACATCACACAACAAGATGTGTCCTCTAACTTGAGAAAACTAGACGTTTCTATAGGACAATGCTTTGGCAGAGCTGTGGGAGATAGCAGCAACCTATCCGATGTTCAAAGCTTCTACAGGGTGCGGCAGAACATAATGCGAAAATTTGTTCTATATCTTTCAAAGCCCATTTTCAACTAATTCAAGCAATAATATCAACATTTTCGAGTGCAGTTATCTTTATGAGGTCCTTTTAAACAAATTTATTCAATGTTCCTCCATTTTTATTGATAACATCCTTGAGCCGACGCCGGAAGCCAGAGCATGCCTTTCGGACGTAGTCCTCCGACATTGACTGCCATGTGCGTGTTATGGGTGACTTCAGGGTTTTCACACTAGGATGTGCTGTTTTGCAGGCTCGTGCTTCAACATATGCCCAAATCGAATAATCCAATGGATTAAGATCTGGACTGCTAAGGGGCCACAAATCCTTCGGCCAAAACTTCATGTTATCGTTCAACCATTGTTTGGTTCGATTGGACGTGTGACACGGCGCTCCATCCTGCTGTAAGACAACTCGGAGAGGTTGGCCTTTACCCAGGGAAGCACTTGGTCCTCGGAGAAGTTGGCCTTTACCCAGGGAAGCACTTGGTCCTTTAAAATACCGATATACACTTCGGTATTGATTTTAACTCCAGCATCAATGAAAACAGGCAGCATTTTCAAACCGTTGGACGCCACCAAGCCAAACATCATGACACCAGCCGGATGTTTGGTTTGAAATTTGAATTTCGCTTTTTCCGGAACGTTCTCTATTTTCTGCGGTGAAATGAACCGGTCCGTGCGGCTGTTGGCCACAGCATCGATGCTGAAAAGCTTTTCGTCGGAGAACAGGATTATCATTTGTTCCTTCTTCAACAAGGTAAGCAATCTCTTGTAACGAGTTACACGTAGTTCTTTGACCCGGTCCGTAATCAAGTGGCGTTTCACTCTGGCTCTGGAAGATGCATGCAGGTCTTCTTTGGTGATTCTCCGCATGAATTTCTCCGAAATATTGGCTTCTTTTGCAAGTTTTCTTATGGAACGCACCGAGTTGCGAGCAATTTTTGCACGGACCGATTTGATCACGTTCGGCGTGCGTGCAAAGCGCGGACATCCACTTCCCGGCTTCCGCTGCTTAGGAACATCCTACAGGGACTTTTTCATGCGGTAAACTGTTGCCAAATGGCACCCTACCACCTTGGCAATCTCTTTCGGCTTCTTCTGGGCGAGCAACAAACTGGTGATCACTACTTTCACGAACATTTTGACGAATTTGCAATAAAAGAAATAGAATGTTTGGATGCAGCAATTGAAAGTAAACATAAACAAATACACAATCGACTGAAATTAGTCACTAGCTACACGAATTAACCCAATACTCAAATTTGAAAATTTTCGCATTATTTTCTGCCGCACCCTGTAGTTGTATTAATTCCGTTGAGAATTATCGTGGCATTTCCGTCAAATGCTGGTTGACAAAAGTCTTTGAAGAATTAGTGCATAAAGTTCTGTATAAAGCTGCATCTAAGCCAATAATATCGGAGTATCAACACGGTTTTGATAAGAAGCGAACTTGAACTCCGTCACATTGATACCTGCTTGCCCATAATGAAGCGAGAACTTCAGAAAAAGAGGCGAAGAAAGAAAAGTACATTATGAGGTAGTGAAAAAAAAACTGAGAAAAACGAACCGGAAATGGCTGTACAGGTTCTGAAGGAGGGCGTCAATCAAAAATGTCGAGCATTTTACTCAAACTCATCCTAAAATTTATACGATTTATGTTAACTTAAATATCACTTATAAGGTGTGGCCCAGTTAGAATTGGAACATTGACTATTGCGCATATTTCGGATTTACATTAATAAAATAGTATTCTGTTTTAACTAAAATGTTCGACTTTATGTGCATTTTAAAGGGAAAATACAAAAAAAATATTAATCATGTCGATTTTGAATAAATTTGCGGACTTTTCCCGGAATACGTTTCATCAACCGGTGCACATTATTCTCATCCATCGTTTTGGCAATATTATTCCACTTGGTTCTCAATTCATTGATGCTTTAAACGACACTGCCATTCTCCTTCAGCTTCCTCTTCATAATAGCCCAAAATATCTCTATCGGTCTGAGCTGGGGACAGTTTGGTGGGTTGAGTTCGTTCGGTATAAACTGAATCCCGTTGGCTACCTCTGTAGCACTGTTTTATCTGGCCAAAACATGACAGGTTCATTGTGGGATCTTATGAATGGCAATATTCGCTTTTGGAGACATTTCATTCTGTGCAGCTCTGAATTAAATGTCTTACCAGAGATGAAAACTTTGGTCTTCCTATCGCAACTACAGATGCCTTGCCAAATCATGTATTTACGTGCAAATTTATGTGCAAACACAAACTTGAATTTGGCAGGAACATCTCCCCGAGTCGTAGCCAAGTAAAATTTTTGTCCCGGTACACAGTTAAAATTATTTTGTAATTTTCAATCTATTTTCATGCACATAAAAAGAGCATGCAAATACCTTCAAAATTACATGAAGCTTTCAATTTACACGACTTGAAAATAACATGTTGTAATAATTGCACGCTTGAATTTTACATGACCTACTTAAGATGCTCGCATCGTTGATTATTACATCCAAATGTATTTTTTCACGTGAGAGTGCAAGAGATAATAATCGAGAAAGAGATTATTGGTTTATTGATAATCCCTACTAATAACTTGATAATCCAAAAATGCGAGCCATGGGCATCAACTGGCTGGAGAAATCATAAACAATGAAAAACGTCAATTATACGACATTTAAAAAAACAAAAACATCCAGGATGTGACTGCGGTTCATGTTTTCAACATGGCAAAAGGTTAATCTGATACGTTCCTAGAAACTTCAGGTTGCTGCGATGTGCGAAGCCGGTGCAACGTGTACTTATGTATGATCCGATGGAAGTACACGTATTTTTCAATGTTTATCAATGCTCCAGATGTGTTCATAATTATTTATTTAAAATACAATAAAGCTATGGATTACATTGATATATTTTTACCGTTCGATCGATTTACATCACATGTAATGTTCATAATTTTTTGCTGTGTAGCTTTTTAAAATCGGCCTTTACATAGGTTTCATCATCCATGGGGAGACAGCCACTGAATTTTGTCAACACCTGATCATACAGTATTCTGGCATGGATTCTGGCCACACTGTTCTGCTTTTGGTCCCTAAAGGGTGTCCACGATGAAATTGCCACACACAAAATTGATTCGCAAAATTCGAGTTTTCATCCGATTGCCATCAAATTTTCAGGGATTGAGAAATAACTATTAAACTTCATTTTACCATTTTACTCGTATTTTATTTACAGTCCATACGCAAATGCCCGCACCTTGGCCGTAACCCCGGCCATAAGATTCTGCACAACCTGTGAATCAACCGTTTTTTGCATGTAAACCCATACTTTCTTCAGTTCCTCGACTGTCTTCACTACCTTAGGTCGTTTTAGAAGGTGCTGCTTCATAATCGCCCAGTACTTCTCGATGGGACGGAGCTCCGGAGTGTTGGGAGGGTTGAACATTTTCGGCACGAAATTGACCTTATTGTCCGCATACCACTTCAGCACGTCCTTGGAGTAGTGGCATGAGGCCAAATCCGGCCAGAAGATTGTTGGGACGTTGTGGGCCTTCAGGAGAGGAAGCAGCCGCTTCTGGAGGCACTCTTTTATGTACACCTGTCCGTTCATCGTGTCCTGGGTCACGAAAGGTGCACTCCGCTTCCCGCACGTGCAGATGGCTTGCCAAACCAGGAATTTCTTCGCAAATTTGGACATCTTCTGAGTGCGGACATGCTCCGGAACGCTGAACTTATCCTTGGCCGTGAAAAACAGGTTGCCGAGGATCTGTTTAAAGTCGGCCTTCACATATGTTTCGTCGTCCATGATGCAGCATTCAACTTTCGTCAGCATGTTGAGGTACAACTTCCTGGCACGGGTTTTGGCGGACTTGTTCTGCTTCTCGTCGCGATTAGGGGCCTTTTGTACCTTGAACGTTCGAAGCCCAGCCTTAGTTTTGGCCTTCTGGACAAAACTTCGGCTTAGGTGCAGCTTCTTAGCCACATCCCGAACGGATGCGTTCGGATTTCGGTTGAAGGCCCCAACTACGCGGTTGTGATTTTTGGTGTTGTACGGAATACTTTTTCCTTCACTTCTGGGCTTCCGATCGGTGGTCAACCGTTCCTCGAACCGCTTAATCACTCGCGACACCGTGGAATTCGAGATTCCCAACGTTTTAGCGATGGAACGATGCGAGAGATCCTTGTTCTCGTGATGAATGCGCAAGATTTTATCACGCACGAGCTGTTCTTTCGACTCCATTTCCGCGAGTTTTGATCACAGGACTTTATTTACAGGATGTAAATAATGCACTATGAACTAAATCCACCCAAATGTTCATTAAATTCTACCCAACGGTTAAAAAGTTAGAGCAATTTCATAGTGTGGCAATTTCATCGTGGACACCCTTTATTTGGTTGTATATTTATTTATTTATTTCGTCAACCATTTGTAGACTAGTATATAGACAATTAGCTTTTTTCTTAGCTATGCATAAATATAAATATTAATTAGTTTTGTAGCCTCAGGGACTTAAAATACTGTTTCAATTTATACCGAGACAATGTAAAGTCAATGGCTTCACAGTGTTGATTATAGGAATCCATCAAGCTATTTATTGGTCCATTTTTAGCATATTCCGTGCGATGATGGTTTAGAGCAAATAAATTACGATTTCGAAGTCGTCTAATTGGTGCATAAACATTTAATTTAGAAAGTAGTTCGGCTGATTCAACACGCTGCGAAACGATATCGGTTACAAATGAAACCAACGCATATTCTCGTCGTTCTTTCAATGTTTGGATGTCAATCAACATGCAGCGAGCTTCATATGATGGAAGACGATGTGAGGCCCAGCCTAGCTTACGAAGAGCATATAATAGAAATTGCTTTTGTACTGATTCTATTCTTTCTTCATGTATACCTGGACGAGGAGACCACACAATGCTGCAATATTCCAGTATAGACCTCACATAGGCAATATATAGAGTTTTAATAGTGTACGGGTCTTGAAAGTTGTAGTCGAAGCGTTTAATAAACCCCAACATGCTATTTGCCTTGTGTATGATAGTGTTGTAGTGGTCTATAAAATTAAGTTTAGCGTCTAAGATAATTCCTAAACCCCTCACTTTTTCACACTTTTCTACATTCTGATTTCCTAATGCAATTACAATGTTGGTTGTTGTTAATTTTCTGCTAAAAGATATTAAATTGCATTTTTTTACATTCAGTTCCAATGAGCTTTTCTTACACCAGATGTAGAATGTATGAATTTCATGCTGGAATATATTGATGTCTTCTTTATTTTTGATTTCCAAGTACAGCTTCATGTTTTCGGCATAAATTAGCACTTTCAGATTTTTGAGGACGAAGGAAATGTCGTTGACGTATAAAATTAAAAGAAGTGGTCCTAAATGGGAGCCTTGGGGGACTCCTGAAGTAACTTGAATGGGATTTGATTTCTTTTCATTGAATTTTATTATTTGTTGCCGGTTAGTTAAATATGATTCAAGCCACTTCAAGAGTCCAGACTCAATTCCAATTTTTTGCAGTTTGAAAAGTAACATTGGTATGTCAACACGATCAAATGCCTTGCTAAAGTCTGTGCAAAGAGCTTCAACATGGTTCCCATTATCCATTGCATACAGTGTATAATTTATAAATTCTAGTAATTTCGTGGATGTTGAGCGGCTTTTGAAAAAAACCGTGTTGTTTGTCTGTTATTCGATTATTGATTTGAAGAAATAATGTTTTATTGACAATTGCCTCGAAAAGTTTGGTAATGCAAGAGATAATAGATACGTATTAATTACGTATATCAGATTTCCGGCCAGATTTGAAAATAGGCACTGAGAATGAACTTTTCCATATTGGTGGGAAAATTCCTGATTCCAGTGACATATTGAAAAGCCAAAACAAAGGAGATGTAAATTCCTTTGCAAGATTCTTCATAAATACTGGAGGAATTCCATCAGGTCCAGTGCCTTTTGAGGGGTCTAAATTTATTAAACCCTGCAAAATATCCTGAACCTGAAGTTGGTTGACACCAATATTCCTTGGATATTCTGGATAAAATGCATCTTCTCGCGATCTTCTTCCAAGTATGTCGTGTAGATTTCTTGAAAAAAATTTGAAAAAAGATTGCAGATTTTTTCCGAGTTATCGCCAACCTGTTCGTCAAGATGCATTGTTGATGGAAAATTGCCCGATTTTAATTTTGTTTTGACGTAATTAAAGAAGTTTTTTGGACAGGACTTCATTTCAAGCTCAGTTTTTGCATTAAATACTTCAAATGCATTACTGATTGCCAAGTTCAATTGATCGCATATTTCCAAGTAAGTAGCTAAATGTTCACTGCTTTTGTGTTTTTTTGTAAATTTTGTGGGCTTTTTGTTTGCGACTCTTTATACTTTTGATTTCTCTGTTAAACCAGACTGGATGTTTAGTGTTTCCGTGACGTCGTTTTTTCTTTAATGGAATCTCTTGTGAGATGATATTTGATTATATACAGGCACGGTATGACTTGAAGCCTTCCTAGAGACGAATCCGTTGCACGGTACTGCGTGCGGCGGGAAACGTTTTGGCCAAATCGCAGTTTAAGATGTTGGGGTTTGTCTTAATGTTCTTGATGACTTTGTTCCGCAGTTGACGGTTGACAGTACCCGCCCGACGCCCGTATTTCGGGAAAACCAAACAATTTAGCAAGTTTTGGCCCAGACCACGAAGGGTATTGCAAATGATCGCGCACAATTATTTTTCTTCTTTCTTCTTCCATTTTGTATTTCTCTGAAACACGTTCGAACTGCACCGCGACAAAAAACTTCTGATGTTGTTGTTGTTATAGAGAACACATTAGATGTCATAGTTTACAAATCCGACCACTAGCGTCGCCTTAAGAATCAAAATTGTTTATTCCAATACTAAATGGGCCACACCGTACCACCGATTGTAGCACGGAAACTAAGTCCGACAACAATGGGTTCTCCTCTCGGTTAGACTTGATCAAGCTTCAATAACCCTTGATTATCCTAATCATGCCATTGTATGAAGGGCCAAAAACGGGTTGGGATGGATCAACAGGTAACGTCACTTATACGTTTCCACAAGGATATAAAAAATCTCCTTCCAACAACAAAATTGAGCAATTGATCATAAGAGCGAGCTATCTAACTGAGGATGCCCTAATGGGGGGAAGTTTAAAGGAAGGGTCCTCCCGGGAGGGCCCTCCTTAATTGATATAGGTATAAATTTTTTAAAGAGGATGTTCTGTGGTTCCGCGCTTAAGCACGATTTCGTTTGTTTTCAGCAATAGCAGCAATTCACCAAAATCTTGATTTGAAGTATCTTGGAAAAGTTTGTAAAATCTATTGAAATTTTACAAAACTAACATTTATACATTTTAATTTACTGTTGCCACGGTTACTATTTGCTGCTTGATGTGGATTTTATAACAGCAATCCGCTTTTATTTTTGCTGGCCTAATAGTTATTGCTCCTGAGTTAGAAAAACAGGAAAGATTTAATTGAAAGGAAGTTAATGACAAATGTATGTATGTATGTAAGGTAGCCACCATCCCTTCTAAGACCTTGTCATGTATGCAGCTCCACTTAATAGCAAGATTAAATTGAGTTACCGGTTTGCATTCACAGTAACGCTGTATGAAGGGCCAAAAACGGTGGGGCGGACCCGTAAGCAGAGACACTTACGCGAAACCCGCGGGAACATAATAATCTCCTTCCAACGATACGATCCAACAAATCGAATAACCCAATTCGCAATACTCATTAAGCATTCTACGGGATGGCTTGTTAAGAAGGGCGCGTCACTCTCACTGAAACTGTTGGAGTAGAATTCACAGCACCACAATCGAATCGGTAGGATAAAGAAAATGATACTGTTTGTTCCCTCCTAGACGCCGGTTGTCATACCACTCCATTGTCCAATTCCAGCTTGAGTGATACCCTGATGCTCCTCCCTTCCCAATATATATTTAATGTCATATAGTAATGTATAAAATATAGTGAATTAATATTATAATTATAATAAATATAGCAAATGAATATTATAATGACAAATAATAAAGTGAATGAATATAAGAACGAAAATAACAATTCCATTTGTGGACCTGAAAGTTTAGACAATGTAGCTGCGAGAAAAATTGATTTAAAATTATCTCATCAAACTTGGAATATCCATGGATAATTTGAAATTATATAGTAATATAATAGTAAACCTAAAATTTCGATGTGCTGTTCCGTTTCTTTGCAATAATTTATGTAGTGAGTCTCATCGGAAATAGCGATTTTAATGAAATGAATTTAAATGCAATTATGTCACATCATTTAATATCATAACATAAAATAATAAACTGACGTTATAATATAAAATAATAATACCAGCAGGCCAGTAAACTATAGTAGAAATCATATATGCGTAACTAAGCTGAACATCCACTCATCGAAAGACTTCCACTGTTGCAGTTTCTATTGAAATAAGATCTACTAAGATTAGAAATTGTTTTCACAATAATAGTCAGAGAACATAATAAGCGTAGGTACAAGATATATATGACATCTACTGGTATGTTACTGAAAATAAAAAATAGATGTGTATTAATATCATAATCATATTGGAAAAACTGATGACAGCTAATAATAAGGCGAAATAAATTTCAGATGAGTATGAATCTAAAAACTGAATCTTAATAAAACTAAAATAAAAAATTAGAAAATTGAATTTTTCTATAGCTCTTGTACACCCATAAATGATTCCTCATGTCTGTGAAATAGGAAATGAATGACTGTAAACTGTTAGGTTTAATAATTTCATTTGTATTTACGTGTCTGCAGATTGTGGTCCTGCTGCAATTGTATGCGGACCCGCACATCCACCATGAACCTGAAAGCTTAGATAATGTATCATGGCCACCAGAAAAAAAAAAAAATTGATTTTAAATTATTTTACAAAACTTGGGATGTCCATGGATGATCTGAAATTGTATAGCATATAAAGAATAATGAACCTAAAATTTCGATGTGCTGCTCTGCTAATAAATGTGATATAACCACAATGGAAGTTAATGACAAATGAACATAAAAAACAATAAGTAATGTTTAAATGAACTGTGAAGTAAAATCAAGCAAACAATATTATAAAATACAATGACATTGTGAGTTATGATAAAGAAATGACAAAGATTGAACTGTTAAATCAGACACTAGCCAAATGGAGCACTGCGCTGCATCAATCAGATCAGCTCAGATTAGGTAAAATGTCCATTTGCAAACCGGAAATGAAAAATACATTCAGTAATAAGTGCAAAAGCCTACCACAGATTCCGTTGCAGCTTTTTGCTTTCAAGGCACAAGATACTTCTAAATCATAAGAGGAGAAGCAAGGATCTTAATGATTATTGGACATATAAGACAAAATAATAAAAAAGTATATTAAGTTTATCAGGTAAATTTTTTTAAAAAATATATATATATATATATATATATATATATATATATATATATATATATATATATATATATATATATATATATATATATATATATATATATATATATATATATATATATATATATATATATATATATATATATATATATATATATATATATAAATGGAAATGATGAAGATAAAGATGAATGGTAATGGTAATGAAATTATGTCAAATAAGATGACATATATAGTGAAGGGATGTTATAATATAAACTGACAATTACATTTGTGCCGACTGCTGTTGCAATTGAAGACAAACTTGAACCAAAGAACTCACATAATGTATGCCAGCCATGAGAATTTTAAATTTAAATTATTTTACAATATCTGAAGACCTGGTAGACCTGAAATACAGTATTTCGATAACCTGAAACCAATTTATGTGCAATAATATACAATCATACCACAACAAAAGATAAAAAATGTATTTTGCCTCTATTTTCCGTAATGTCCTTCCATGTTATTAGGATGGATCTATGGCAAGGATGATCCCAAAGCGCGCTTTAACTACGAACCTAATGTTAATAGTAAAAATCTCAATGTGACCTCCAGGCACACGATCCTCTGTAGCAGGTGGAAAAACTACTTGATGTGATATTTCCACAATGGAACTGACTCTTGGCTTTGGGTCTTGACCAAGAAAGAATACCTACAGAGCCCTTGCGGCACGACCAGCCGGCCAGTTCAGCGCAAGGGTCACACCATGGGAAGCAGTATGAAAAAAAGTCAGTGGGGTTGTGTACAAGACACGACCAGTTGACGTAGACTACGTTAGACCAAGTGATGCATTATAATGTCAGGGAAATTCTGTTTGGCTATTATTAGCGTTAGAAGGGTTTCAATTATTCGTGCCGGTCGCTTACCCTTACCGATAGAAGCAGTTTAAGTCACAATATGACAGGTGTGGCTCTTATGGGACATTAAACCAGCGTTTTGAAGCCAGTATGTAAGAAAATTCTATTGTATGCTCTTGAGATATGATTTGGTGGCCCTGAAAAGGGCCGTTTGGTTTTAAGAAGTCAGTATGTGGGTCGAGACTGGGTGTCGAGATAGCAGTGGATCTGAAAGATGTTTGTAAAACTTTATTGGTAAAAATACTGCTTTACATTATTGACAAACTCACCGCTAGAAACTGCAAGTATCGACAGTATAGGTCGGCGGCACGAAGAGAACGAACATTGGTAGTTTGAGCGAGGTTTGTTTCACGATTCATGCTGACGAAATTTCCTACGGATCTCACAAAACGCATAAACTAATATGGCGAGGACTGTACTCACCGCGATGACAGAACAAGCCAGAGCTTAACTGAAGGAGAGTCAAGACCCACAATCAGCAAAGATGCCCCGACTGCAGGAAAAAATACACAACCGCTCACTCTTACTTTTCCATTGAAAACTTTTATATTCTACATTTTACTATGTGATAAATACATTAGGCCATAGTTGGGATTATAAGGTTAAATGCGTACTTAAAATATGGTCTATGGTTTTCTTGTGAAATTATTATTCATGTTTCTATGTGAATATCAGGTAAATTAGTGAATCCATTATTGGTAAAACGTTAAGGAAATCAATATATATATATAAATATTTTAGATCTCGCAGAAGAAAGAGAGTGAGTTTTATAAAATATCATTATTTTTTGCAATGGGTATGGGAGAAAAGGTTGGTTAATATATCATAAATTCTTATAAATATAAAATAAACACCTGAGAAAATAATCACGCATTAAAACATGTTCAGCCCATTAGTTGTATCGATATCATTTGTCGGTTGGTATGATGTAAAAGCACGCGGCACATTCATCACCAGAATACAATTAATACTAATACTACAATTAATTGCTGCTTTCAATTTCGCCCGATAACTACGAGCTCGCTCGGCATCGGTGCATGGTCGTTTCGGAGGATTTCCCGTATGTTCGCTCTTTATGCGCTTCCTGAATCTGCGCTTTCTGGATCAAATCGGTTAGGCATTCTCACTTTCACTATGTTTCTAAAAAAGTTTTCCTTCCTAGATGTAGGACTCTATCCAACGCGAATCGTTAACACAACAGAACAACTGTTTATAACACACTACTAATTGGAATTTACAGAAAATGTTGGTTCGGAATATCATGTTCGACATCGAAAATGGTGTCCGTGATAGGGAATTTGTGTGGTTTAAGGTATGCGATGAAGGGAAAACAAGTTATGCTAATACCACTGGCTGCCAATCGACAATTTGAAACGAAAATCCTAATCAAACAAACTCTCAAGCTGAAAATATTAAATTGAAAGTAGCAAAGATGGATTTGTATCTGGTAGGATTTTTCGGTGAAAATAAATCAGGGCACCGGCAGGCTTTGATTTATTTTCACTGATTTTATGGATCCGCTGCATAGCACACTGTTGCCTAGTAACGACTTGGCAAAATCCAATATGACTGCCAATCGACCGAAATGTAAGATGAACTCTTATTCAAATAACTCTCTTAAATTAGAAATCGAATTGATTTATTGATTCATCGCGGGTTGCGCCAACCAGCTAGGAGAAAATTCTCACCGACGAAGAATTGTCCTGCTCGCCTTCCATGGAGGCTCTCCCGCAAACAGTAGCGTTTTTGCAGTCGTGACGAACAAATCGGCACTGGATTAAATGGCGCACAAACCGAACGAAATATTAATTTATTTCTATATAAACAATCTCTCTGAACTGGATTGGTTGTCCTCAAAAGGACAGATTATTTATTAGTGGGTTGCGCCAACCAGCTGAGTAAAATTTTCCCGACGGCTCGCCCTCCATGGAGCCGTTTTTGCAGTTGCGGTGAACGAATCGGCACCTTGATATTAGGCGCACAAACCAAACAAAATAAAAGTTTAATTCTTGTATAAACAACTCTTTTAATTAAATTGGATTGTCCTCAAAAGGGCCGATTATCAATTTATGGATTGCACCAACCAGCTGGGTAACATTTTTACCGACGGCTCGCCCTCCATCGAGCACCGAACTAAATTTAAGATTAGTTCTTTAATAAACAACTCTTTTATTTTAATTTATTGTCCTCAAAAGGACAGATTATTTCCACCTACTGCTGATCGCCCCCCAAGGACGCCTTCCCCCAAACAGCAGCGTTTTCGAAGTCGCGGCGAAACAGTCACCACGATGAGGTAAGATGGCGGCTTGCACAAACCGACGCGATTGTGCGCCCCCATAATCCGCCATTTTACCTCATCGCGACGATCGCTGTTTGGGATAGCCTTGGTACTTACCACCACCAGCTGCTACGCGACCACCAGCTGCCTCTGCGACCCGCTCCGCTGCCGGACGAATGAAGCTACCAGCGACCAGCTACCTGCGACCAACTCCGCACAGCTTCAATGCTGCCAAACGAATGAGGCAAATTCTTCTTCTTCTATTGTTTTTGCGAGGGACTTTAACCCAAAACACTCTCAACCGGGGCCAAAAAAAATATTTTTTTCGCCCAGCGGTCCCAAGCTCGGTCCCAAGCTCAATGGGGACTTTAACACATTCTCAAATGTTGTGTCAAAATAACATAGTGAATCAAAACAACAACCAAGATACTAGTACCGGAAGGTACCGAAAAGCGCAAGAATTATTGCAAGGTGCAGACTGCAAGGTATACTTCGGACCTAGGGGTTCTACAACAGTGAACCAATTTCAAATCGCTAGTTGCACATTGATTGTTGCTTTAACCCTTCGGGTCATTCGTCCCTGTAAAATGGGGCAAATTTTTCCTAAGTGTGCGTTTTATACCGTTCTCAGCTGCATGCGAGACGTACATGCAGAGACGAATGACATGATTGGTTAACGTTCCTCTCTAATACAAAGAAGAAGAAGATGATGCAAGACGTTCCTTGCTTCGATTTGAAAACTGTGATAGGAAATTTGGGAATTTACTCTGCAAAATGACATTATAAAACGGGTTTTAAGCAGTTTAGTGAGCCCCTGAGACATTTGATGAAGCTGTATGTAACCTATCATTAGAACTGCCTATATTTGGACATTAATCTCTCTGCTTACGTCTGGTCTTTTGGAACATACTTTCAGCAACGAGCATTAGGCTCAGAAAATTTCATAGCCATGGAATAAAGTTCCCAATTGCAGGGACTTCTTAAGCGCATGCGGATTGCTTTCCGATTAAAAAAATGTTTTCTTCAGCTCCTCAATCTGTAAATAAACTAACAATATTGTATGAGTGCGATTCTGTGCATGTGTGCGAAGGCGAAATGAAATATACCAGTTCACGATTTGTTGCAAACGTCAATTTCCTCAACCCGCTCCTTCGTTTTACCCAGCCGCTCTCGAAAACAATCAACCAAAACATGTCGATTGCTACGATCACAAACTCGTCTACTAGCAGGTTATGAGACACACCACACAACAATTTTAGTTGTGTTTGTCTTTAGATTGGCAATGTGTATTTCTTATTTCATTACTCTCCACACATGTGCAGACAGAGCGGGGCGACAAACGGCGGCCCCCTTTTAAAAATTACAAATAAAAGCCAATTTTCCTTTTCTCGCGTTCTAAATTTCATTTTCGAACAGTTTCGATGTAATATAATAAAACTGCCATACGCTTTGTTTTATTTTGTGCCGAATTTAGAACGGAATCCAGCGCGTTCAAATTTGTTTTTGCAGCGAATAAAACGGTGGAAAACAGCAACAAGGGCAAAGTGCACAACCACGTCAATCGCTCGCTCGTTTTTCGGAAAGTCTGTTTTCAGCGGTGTACGTTGTTGAACTATTACCTACAGTATTACTGACTTTCTCAACTCTCCTTTATTCTTAAAGCTCATTGAACTTTATCATAGTTTTTTTTAACATTGCTGAAGTTCTGCTTGCATTGGTAGGATTCTGAGAACTTACTGAAGTTCTTTGAACTGTACTGATGTTTTGAGAAATATGTAAGTTCAAAATTTGCAAAAAAACGAACTTTGCAGCAGCTATACGTAGTTTGAACAATTTCTGTGAACTATTATGAGAAGTTCGATTGCTGAGGACGATCACAAACTCATCTACTAGCATTCATGCTCCCAACGATACAATACAAATTATCACATTATTTAACTCTACATGGAACCGTTTGGTACGGGAGGTCCACGTTTTCTTCCTTTCCTTATTTTTTAGTAGTAGAGCAATTTTAGATACTCTTTCTGGAATTGCTCTATTTCTTGGAGTCCTCTTTGCGACACATGCTACGCCGGTGACAATAAAAATTATGCATCAAGAAGTCGTCATTTTCCAGGATGCTTTCAAGAATTAGTGTGCGTTAGTGTGAGATTAGATTAGATTAGATTTTATAATGCATGATTTTAGTTACAAATGTTTTTACACGTTGCTTGAGTCTTCCCCAAAAGGTTGTATTTCCCATATATTGAGTTTTGTGCACTAGGGAAGCATATAAAGACTAGTGAGAGATGTTTAGAAAATCCCAGTCACAAGTATAATTTTTCGAAGTATTTGAAGTATTTCAACTGGCACCACAAGATTGCACTCCTTGAAATAAGTACACAAGAGGGAGAGTGACATAAGTGCTAAGCTGAAAAATTTCAAACATTCGACCTTGCGCAATCAGCTAAAAAGCCTAAAAGGGCTGGTGATACTGATGTGACCTTTTGGGGTTGCGCGAGCTTAAGTGCGGAATATTTGAGATTGGTTGTGGTTGTGTTGGTTTACGATACGGTTATGGGGCAGACAGACGTTGATCATCGAGACGAAATTTTTGTAGGTTCCGTCCTCTGGATCGGAATGTACAACAGTGTATTGATGTTGGCGTAGTGATTGTTGGTTTTGCGGATGACATCGGACTGTCAATAACAGGCTGGTGGAAGATGTGTAGGTGCGCTGCAGACCACGAAACGGAGGTACTTTTGGTCAGCGAATGCAGAATGTCATTCCTCCGAAAGGAGTGATGAAAGGGTGAACTTCAATAGCTATGTGAACTGTGCCCGGGAGAAGGCGGCGAAGGCCATCAACGTGGTTGGTAGGACCATACCAAACAACGGTGTGTTGTTGTAGAGTTTCGTGCAACTGATGGATATTCGTTTACGTTTCATCTTACTCTCACGACAAATGTCTTAAATGCGATGCCGCAAGAAAGCGAATCTTTGCTGTGACGACAAACGGGATGCTTCGTTTAAAAACAAACAAATGCAAGAGACAGCAGGCTTCACGTTTCAATACCGGTGCGCTATATCCATGGTTAACAAAGAAGAGAGGAAACATGGGCTCTCTCAAAAGCAACAGTGATGCCATAGCTGCCGCTCAACAGCGAGGCATTATTTATCGTTGGGTACTATTGGACAGCTCCAAAACATATTTTTTTATTGCAAATGATAGTGCCAGATGAAAGACAGTATAATTTTAAACACAGATCAACCTCAAATGACTGGAAGAAACATGAAATAAATAGTGATTTCAGATCATCTAAATATGAAATAAATTCAAACTCAATTATCAACATCACATTCTGGCAATGAGCCTAAATGTGAGAGAGAGCTGATGAAGACATGTCCTCCGGGTACACGCGATCAAATGCAAAATGCGCAAATTCAAAATTTAAGCGAACTTCTTCAGCAGGTAAGAAACCGATGGTTTCTAGATGATGTATTTTAAATCTTCAAAAAGACAGTAATAAGTTGGTAATCAATCATAATTCGTACATCGAATCATTGACCCAATAGATAAAGCTTATGATCGTATCATTAAAAGTCGAAAAAATTGTAAAATGTAGGAGTTATAGACCTATTTCCTAACAACTGATTAAAATAGTGACCCCTGATTAAGCCGTTCCCTACCCTATTTGCGTTATTTTCAATAGTTTACTATTGTTTGAGAATAATGTTTGACAATTAAATTGGAGCGCGGTAAAATTTCTGACCGATTGAGGTAGAAATCATGTAAATCTATCGTGGATTATTTGAGTTATTCGCGTACAAAACGTACGGTTTTTCGTGACGGTCGCAATATTTTAGATTTTCATTTGACACCCTACCCTTGCCGTAAGACGTAGTCTACGCCAAAAAACGAAAATAAAACACGTCATAAATGGTTAGCCCAAACATTTTTTATTGTCTCTTTTGGGGACAATCCATAAATCACATTGAATAATTTGACCGTTTAGACCCCCTTCATAGCATGTTTTCCAACCTTATTAATTGTACGTCACATTTATGAACTACCAATCCCCCTTCCCCCTTTGCATAATATGACATTTGTGGATGGTCCATTATGACGATTGGAACATCATCATGATACTATCATTTCAACTCGAAATTCTACTGCAATCTGTTTTCAAGATATTATAATTTCTTTCAAATCAATGAAATTCTAAGCTCTTTAGTAAAGTTAATCCCGAAGCATGGAAAAAAAAAGTTTACAAACAATACCAACCACAAATTACTCTATAAATGAGAAAAAAATATGAAAATGTTTTCATCCGTCTGCTTGTATCGAGATCGCCCAATCTGTATGCTAAATTTAAGCAATTTTTTTCAAGCATTTTGTTTGTCACAACTAAATCCTGTAGGTAGAGTTAAAGTGCTTATGCACATTCTCACCGAATAAAAAAAAATCGTGAGGTTTCAGACCTTTAGGTTTTTTCTTTCAACAGCTATCAAGTTTCAGGGATGCGTTTCGGGTCATATTAGATCGAAAGCAATAGGCATGATTTAAAAATATACAGTAAACCCTTATTGAAATTTTGTTATTTTTTCGCAGTAGTCGAACGCAAAATATGAAGTCATCATTAAACAAAACAAAATTCATTCCTTCCCGAACAACATCCTCCACTGGCTGAGTAACTCGTTCAATGAAGGTAAACCAACGGAATTGGAGCGAACATTGCGGAAAGCGTGGCAAAGTACGGCATCCAACTAACACATAATTTTCGCCCAGTATTTGGTTGTTCTTTTGTTCCAACACGGAATGCGCCCCTCCTGCGCGGCATGAATCCTCTTTGATTGAACTAATTAGCCACATGCGATACCTTGCCAGACCCGACGGCAATCGCTCGCGAGAACGAGCCTTAAATTGCTTCCTCTCGCGTTACCACGCTAAACTAATAATATCTTAGATCCCCGTTCCGAAGGCCCCCGTTCCCTCAAACGCTTCGGTAGTTAGTTTTATTTGCCTTGTCCAGCGAGCAAACGAGAGCGTTATTGCTCTCATTTATGTACGAGGGAGGGTGAGAGGTGGGTTGATTGATGCCTTCCCGGACGGTCCCACTTGGCGGCGGAGTTACGAAGAATCGTTGCTAATTAAAAGCCTTGGCAGGTCAGCAGCAGCCCTCATGTTTTGTTTTGTACGTTTTAGTAGCTCACAAACAATGTTTACTGTGCGCTGTAATTATAGCCTACGGTGTGGTGATAGGGCATGATTTTAACCTTTTGTTTGGATTGGCCATGGGGGCAGCCGCTGTATTAGTTAGACGCAACACTCAACCTTCTCAAGAATGCCTGTTGTTGTGAGCCGTGTGAGACCATCTGGACCAATAATCAATATAAAAAGTGACTGTGACTGCTTGAATAGTATCAGAACAAAGAACCTCCGTCCCATCACAAAACCCAATTTCACAGCTCCTCAAATTGATAGCTTTATTCTAGTATCAGTATCTGCCTAATTAGCTTTTTATTGACTGCCAACGAACGACCTCGGTGACCTGAGATGCTTCCCCGTTGAACTCCAACAGTCGTAATCGGAAAATGTTCATTCGAAAATCCTCGTAATCACCCCGTTTGAAAATGAAAACTAACGACCACGATGACAACATGCTCGCAGTTAGAAACCCATCAGAACCGATGACTCCTTTCGGAAGATAACATCTTGTCTACTTCAGCTGAGCAAGAGCAAGAGTCTCGCCATTAACTTTCATAACTTAATGTCGATAATGCACTCTAAGAAACGCTGTTGCCTTCGCCCCATCACGGCTTCCCTCATTGACTGATAATAGTCCTTATCGGATGGGCGGCCCACCCCCTGCTTGCCGGGCCATTAGTACCGAAAGCGAACGGAGTTTTGTCGAGTGTACATCAAACAAAAACATTTTCATTACATTCCGCACAGTTAGAAAGAAGTCCTCACACCCACGCCGCACCATCATCGTCATCTTCGTGACACACATTCATTCGGTTATACACAAGTCCTTTTAACGAGTAATTGGATTTTATGGCGCACACATCCACTGATCGACATCGACTCAACCGGGCAAGGTGCAATTATTCCTCATTCTATGCTTTCTTTCTTCTACCTTGTATTTGTGTGTGTGTGATGGCCAAAGATCACCGCACACCAAGCACGTCCCGACCATTCCGTTTAATATGGAAATAATGGGACATTTCGAGAGTATACGCATTAGTCGGAATCGTGCTGACCTTCCAAAGTGCCCGAATCGATTCCTCACGCGGAAGAGAGCTGCAAAAATAGCTACTCTTCTAATGGGCTCGGATTACCGGTGACTCAAAGCTGACCTCTAGAAGAAACCGGAAGTCGTAACTTTTCCTCCTGATCCTGCGGGAGAAAGAAAAGCACCTTCACCACACGGATTCCGGAACGAAGACCGAAACCGACGACGATGCGACAACGCACGCACATTTGACGAGTTAATTGAATAAGTGAAACTGCGGTGTGATGGCGGCCGTAGTGGCGTACACATAAAACAGTTTACTGGAGCGCGACACACCCAAGCACAAGCCAACCCACCCGCACGATTTCGGAAATCAGAAAGTGGAAGAATGAGTCTCCATCAGATTGATGTGTGGCACTTCGTGTGTGACAATCATTAAGACGACGCCTTCCGGCTGCCGCTGATGGGCTTCTGAGGAGGAGATTCGCAGCTAATGGGGTTTCGGGGTAATTTTGGGGTGAAGCGAAGTGATTGCCTCACCTCTCCAATCCTATCCCGACAAGACAGTAAGATGTTGGTGCTGATGATGGCGTGATTTTATTTAATTAATCACATTACCCGGGGATGCGTTGATGTGGGAAGTAATCGCATTATCTGTGCATTGCTAGATGGAGTTACCTACTAGTTTGAAGCTTTAGGTACAGGAACCACATCCAAGAGGACTAAGTGAATCGCTCGTTACGAAAATGGTTATGGTGGTTCACTCAAGAGAGCAGCTTTTAACTTTTAATTGGATAATCAAATTGGAGCAGATGTTCTTGAAGGGCAGAGCGCGGGTTTCGAAGATCTACGAATGAACGGGAGTTAACGATGCTGGAGTCGGAAAGTTTTCCGGATTTCGTGAATTATCCCTGACGAGGTTCCATTAGACGTTTTGGTGTTATTGTTTGGCAAAGTGGAATTGTTCGATGCTTGGTCATGATGCAATCCAAGAATTCTATTTGTGCTTCAAGGATCTCTTGAGAATTGACTTGCAAATAAAGGGTGTAACGATAAAACTATGGTCATTTAATAATTCGTATACATTGTTTTCTTTATTTAATTTTCAGATAGTATAAAATACTGCAAGAATCAGGTTTATATCCGCTGTAATTTGGATACATTCAAAACACTATAACATTTGAAATATTTCAGACATGAGTGAAATATTTCACTCAAACAGAGCTGGATGTCTGTTTTTAAAAAGGCTATGATTGGTTTTGAAATGAACATTTTGACCTTCCGATACGTCAACTCGCGAAAAAGTTGGATTTGCCCAAATCCTCAGTCCACAGTGTATTGCAAACATTTTCTGAACGTTTGACTACCGAAAGGAAACCAAGAAGTGAAAAAAATATTGGACATGCGAATTGCGCTATGGAGAGGAAGACAAAAAAATGCTAGAGAGCAGAGACGATGCCATTATGATAGAGACATGAAGAGACAAAATCATTCAAATTGGTGCCACAGTTACTGAGAGATATTTTTTAATTTGTTTTGGCAACCCGGTGGGTTACATTTAATTCGAGTTGGTTTTGATTTTGCAATTTAAAATATGTATTCTGTATATAGCTTGTTTTCCGCAACAATTTAAATGTTGTAGTTATTGAGGTAAAGTGTAACGCAAAGTTTTGTAGGAATAAGCAGGATAAAACGCTTACTAGTATTGGCTTTTTTGATTCCACACAGACGTTGTTATAAAAAAAAATGGATGAAATTTTTCCTAAGGAATTCTGGCCTGCTTCTTCGCCAGATGCAAATCCTTTGGATTTCTCTATTTGGAGAATCATGGAAGCTTACTTTCGAGATTTCAAACCAATGGGTATTGAAACATTCAAAGCTACCATACCGAAGATATGGGATGAAATCTCCGAAAATCAGGTGCGTGCCGCTTGAAATGCCTTTCCGAAGAGACTAAGGGCAATAATTAAAGCTAAAGGCGATAGAATCGAAATGTAATTATGTACACATAAACAATAAAATATAAGAAACAGAATAACAAGGACACATTTAAATTATTTGTCCTTTCGTGGGAGATACAGTCTTTGTTTCATGCGTCACTTATTTGGGCCTACCCTGTAGATGACCGCTGGCAAATCATGCACGAATATGGATTTCTGGAAAAACTGACGCGGTTGATCAAAGCAACGATGAATCGAGTGATGTGTGTCGTCCGAGTATCAGGGATGCTCTCGAGTCCCTTCGAATCTCGGAGAGGGTTACGGCAAGGTGATGGATTGTCGTGTTTGTTGTTTAACATTGCATTGGAGGGTGTGATTCGAAGAGCAGGGATAGACACGAGTGGCACGATTTTCAGGAAGTCTGTCCAACTATTTGGCTTCGCCGACGACGTTGATATCGTAGCACGTAACTTTGAGACGATGGCGGAAACGTACATCAGACTTAAGGCTGAAGCTGGTAGGATTGGGCTTGTGATTAATGCGTTAAAAACAAAATACATGAAGGGAAGAGGCTCACGAGAAGACAATGTTAGCCTCCTAGCACGAGTTCAGATCGACGGTGATGAAATCGAGGTAGTAGACGAATTTGTGTATCTGGGCTCATTGGTGACCGCCGATAACGACACCAGCAGAGAAATACAAAGGCGCATTATGGCTGGCAATCGTGCCTACTTTGGACTCCGAAGGACGCTAAGATCGAACAAAGTTCGCCGAACTACAAAGTTGACCATCTACAAGACATTAATTATTTATTTATTTGAAGTCAATCATGTGTAGACTTTTAGTTACAATTATTTACATGTTTTGTCACTCTTAAATCTATAGAAATATATTTGTTACAGTATTAAGCTTACATTCTAGTACATTATTAGACCGGTAGTTCTCTTCGGCCACGAAACATGGACATTGCTAGTGGAGGACCAACGCGCCCTTGGAGTCTTTGAACGGAAGGTGCTGCGTACGATCTACGGTGGAGTGCAGATGGAAGACGGAACGTGGAGGAGGCGAATGAACCACGAATTGCACCAGTTGCTGGGAGAACCTCCCATCGTACACATCGCAAAAATCGGTCGACTACGATGGGCTGGGCATGTCGTAAGAATGTCGGACGACAGCCCTGTGAAAATGGTTCTCGAAAACGAACCGACAGGTACAAGAAGAAGAGGCGCGCAACGAGCAAGGTAGATCGATCAAGTAGAAGGCGATCTGCGGACCCTCCGCAGTCAGCGAGGCTGGCGAGGAACAGCCATGAACCGATCACAATGGAAACAACTTCTGTATACAGCAGAGGCCACACCGGCCTTAGTCTGATTGGTAAGGTAAGGTAACTGTAGATGACCGCACATTTTGTTGTTGACCGTGACTGACCAGAGCCAACAAAATTGCGCATAGTTCAAAACAAATGGAGCTCCATGTACAAGTTTCGAAAATTGTTTAGTTTACTTGGTCAATAACGACACCGGCCACGTCTTCTCGGTTCATTGGGGACGTTGGACATCCGGTGCTACTGAAGACCGAATAAACCCCTGAATCTCCACGGTTGGATGCCACTCACAAGGTGTAATGATAGTGGCCGATTGACATACCTGTGGTGTTTTGGCCAAAGTGCCCGAAGCGAAACTAAATCGCTTTAACCGAGTTGCCCTCGAACATCTTAAGGTTGTCGAAATAGCACACTGTTAATCCACGACAAATCCCAGGGCGTGATTTCATCCATCTTTAAATTTATTCGATTAATCAAATCAAGCAAATCCATAATTCGTGATTATTAATCGAATCGATGACTAAGAATTGAAAAAAATGAATTAATCAATGTTTTGAGAAAATCAGACACTAAATTATTTTATTTTTGAAAGAATAAGAAGGGAATGCAAAAGAAAATGCAGAAATCCGATTTGAAAGTGAATAAAACCTTATATCCTCAAAATACTTATAAACATAAACATACATTGAATCACATTCTCTCAACATATATTCGAGAAGTTCATAAAAATTGTTTCGAAACTTAATTTGAGTGTATTTTTCCTTTCTCCCGGGAATTAAAGCATTTCAAGAGCAGCAATTGAAAAGGGCCCAACACCGAAATGTAAACAAATCGTTAATTAGTTTTATTCAATGAGCATCATTTGCATCATAAAGACTGAACTCGGAAAAAAATGAGACACACAAAAATGATCAACAAACATTCATTTGAAATCGGATACTTCTAAAATTTTCAGGGATTAAATAACTATATATTAGCTATGTTTTGGCATAATTTATTTATTGAATTTCCTCCCCCAAAGCTGAATGCTCGTACATTTCTCTTAACACTGCTCATGAGATCTTGGGCGAGGCTTTGTCCATCTTTCTTACACAATTTCTCCCAGTTTTTCTTCAAAGCTTCATCGGTTTTGAATGTTTTTCCGCTTTTCTTCAACTTCTTCTTCATTATCGCCCAAAACTTTTCGATCGGACGAAGTTCTGGTGTATTTGGCGGGTTCGCCTCCTTCGGGACCACATTAACGCCCTTCGCTTCGTACCAATCCATTACAGGCTTGGCGTAATGGCACGAAGCGAGATCCGGCCAGAACAGCGTGGGACCACGGTGAGAGCGGAGGAAGGGCAGCAAGCGCTTCTGCAAGCATTCCTCTCGATAAATCTGCCCGTTTATGGTGCCGGTTGTAACGAACGGCTTGCTGTACCGTCCGCACTCGCAGATCGCCTGCCACAACAGGTACTTCTTCGCGAATTTGTCCATCTTTCTCTTCCGGAACTTTTCCGGAACCTCCATGCGGGACGTACCGACAAAAAACTCGAGGCCGGGGATTTGTTTGGTGTCCGCCTTGATATATGTCTCGTCGTCCATGATGAGACAGCCTGGCTTGACCAGCCACTCACGGTACCGTGTTTTGCTTGTCAGTCCGGTTTGGTGCCTTCCTGACCTTAAAAACACGTAGCCCAGCCCGCTTCATGGTCTGCTGGACGAACAACTTCAACAAATTGACTTCTTTTGGCCACGTCTCGGGTGGAAAGGTTCAGGTTATTCTTAAAGTACTGCCTTATCTTCTGCGCCTTCTCTGGGTATTCCGTTCCGCCGCTCGATGATCTTCGTCTCCTGGAACATCTTCACAACGCGGGACACGGTGGAATGGTAGATTCCAAGCCTTTTGCCGATCCATCTGTGCGACTGACGAGGATTATCGATCACCGCGCCCAAGATTTGCTGGCGTAGCTCTTCTTGTTTCGAATGCATCTTGTAAACTACTTGGCAGATCGCTATATAAAGTTAGCACATATAAACATAACACTCTAAACTAGTATTACCCAAAATTTCATTAATTTTTACTGACGCGATAAAAAGTTATACCCAAAACAAAGTGTCGCATTTTTTCCGAGTCCAATCTTTAGTTAAAATTGAAAATATACCTAACTTTGTTGAAAAATTATTTCAATTTATAAAAAGGGCCTATCACAAGCACATGCAAAATTATGATGAGGCCTTTATTTCTATAGGCCTTATGATTGACATGAACTGAACGCTCATCATGGGGCCTTTTTAAATGTACGTTTTTTTCTCGTTTGATGCTTATTTCGTTGACAGCAGGTATCGTTATCTCGTTCAGTTGAATTTAAATAGAAGTGAAACGTTCGTAATAGTAAAATTCAACCGTGCAATTAAGTTATTTCTTGGTAAATAATAATAATATGCCCTATATTTAACAGTTACTTTTGCCATCGTTAACTTTATATTTAAACTGCGGCTGACCTATTAAATACGGAAGAATGTGTCTGCGCAGAGCTTTAATGTGTCTTTTTCATAAATTCATTCCTCTACGCTAATGGCCTCAACCCACCGCCAATGGCCTCAACGCCTGTGGCCATAACACAAAATGATGTTATAACAAGCTTTACCCAAAAGGACTCTTATGATTTCTCGGTATAGAAAAGCCTCAGCACGTTAGCCTCATTAAAAAAAAACTGATAGTTGAGTCATATAATTTATTCTAACAAGATTATATGCATCTCATCAAATTTAAATCATCAAATTGATTAGAGCAAGACAAACTGATTTAGTTTTCAAATAGGAATTATTAATGTAACGTTCAATTTGATTATTGTTTTTCTGATTGTTTACATTTTGGAGTTAGGCCCTTTTCAATTGTTGGTCTTGATTTTATCACATTATCTGTAAACTTTCCTGCATGGGGAGGCGTAGCGCTACAATAAAACACAGCACTCATCGTAACGCGTAACTACGGATGGTACTTGGATGACCGATTATTCCAGGTAAACTTTCACCATCATTTCTAAATGCAAAAATTGATTTGAAATTAAAAATCACATCCGCGAAAAAACGTGATAGCTCACAAAAAAATCCAACCGTTCTTGAGCAGAGCTTGCTGCGATCTTTTCTATGATGATACTTCCGTAGCAAAAAATTGGCTTTAGAACCTTTGATTTTCTGGGCATTTTTGATAATAGAAATGTTATGAAACAAGTATTGGCAACTAAATTGAACTACTGAAGGATGTACTAAAAAAATAAATCCAACGTTTTCAATACAAAGTGTGTTACTGGGTAATTCTTGTCTGCATAACAATCATAACTGCAATCACAACGGTTTTACCGAATCAAGGAATCAAATTTCCGTCTTAATTTATTATGTTTCCAGATGAATGATGCAGAGGAAGCGAAACCCCCGCAATCAGTAAGGCAAGCGTCTCTGAATTTTCTGCCAACCCGACAATTCTTCAGAACGTCCACAACATCGCATCACATTCCAACAAGAGAAAATCGCAAACAGCAAACCTCAGCGAAAAATTAAACTTCTCCCGCAGCAACATCCAAAGCTGCAACACGAGCCGAGCTGACCGTCGTCGTCCTTCCACAGCTCCCCCGAACCACCAACCGACTCCGTCACGCGGCCCAGCCGAGCCCGAACCAGGCAAAGCAACCAAAACTGTAGACGAACAGAATTATTATACGGTGTTTATTGTTTTCATAAAACTTAATCCAATAACTCTTTCCGGGTGAGAGTGAAGGGACCGGTCGGACAGAACGGAACACCGAAATTGGTGACCATTAGCTACAGAAGGTGATCAGTGTAAGTTTTGTTGTTAGTGCCCTCGAGAAATGACGCAGGCGTGCGTGTTCCGGAATTGCCATGCCTTCAGATACCCGCCGTAAAAGCCTGGATATGCCTATGGCGGGGTGCCTTGGTGCCGGAACTGGTCCAGAATGGATTTTGTTAAGCCATTTCGGGATAAATGCGAGAGAAGAGTGCGTCGTTCGCCCAAACCGAACCATGCCGGGATCTTCGAGTTGCAGCAGCATTTTGTTTACTCCACTATCACCTACCAACAGGGTGTGGAAATGATGCTGATAGCCAGGAGCAGCAGCTGCGCCAGCAAATATGAACTGAACCAAAATCCCAGGCGTGCCATTCTCCATCGGTTGGGAGAGAGAGGAGAAGGGAGGATAGCTGGAAATTCCTGCAATGTCCAACCAACGTGCTGCTGTCGTTGGAGGATTGTGGGAAGACGAACCCGGCGAACAACCGTATCGATTTCATATTTTGAACACGTACAGCGTGCTTCGTTTTATCGGCTTTAATTTAAGCCAATGTACATTAGAAGCGTTGCAGGCCGGCGTCGGGTCCTTCTCGAGGTGGGATACCTATAGTATGTTCACAACTTCGCAAATGTTTGGGACGTCGTCGTTCTCGAAGTTGGTCCAGAAGCAGCAGCCGCTCGGCACATACGTAACGTACGTGTGTCGAAGCAAATTATCGGGAATTGGACGGCCGAAGGCTGAAGTGAAAAGACCCATCCTTTTGTAGTATCCCGTGCGACCTCAGCAAAGGGATCCTTCGTGATGACACACATCTACTGAGCAGGTGGTGCGGTGCTGCTGCACCTCACAACGGCCAGAGTTGACGTGCGAAAACACACATTTTGCCGACCTGATGAAGTGGGTTCTAAATTGAGAAAATTGTATCGAATGGTCCAGGCCGAGGGATGTCGCCCCCGACTTAATGGCTTCTGGGGGATGGGATACGAGCTCGGAGGATAAGGTTGGCTTTTGCCTTAAGGCCGAATCATGCAAATTGATTTGTCCCGAGCCAACCGATGCATCTGTGTGCTTACGAACGTTAGAAACCAATTTCGTCGATTGGACCGAGTTGGGCCGCTTGAAGGCGACGCACATGTGACCGGCCGGTTGTGGTCAGTGACCGGATCTTCACAGCTGAGGCGATTTTTCGATGGGATGAGATGACTGCTGGTGGTTTGCGGTTTGCATTTGGGTTTTTGCGTTTTCAAATTTGATGCCTCGATGTGTCAATTGTTGCACCCGTTGTAGTGATTATGTTATTCGTGGAACTCTTTTCCACCACCGTTTAGCACAAACCTCTCACCGAGAGACGCCAGCATAATAAATGTTTCTCGATTTGTTGTTCAAACCTAATTCTCCCCCCAAAATGCAACATCGACCACAGTAGCATTTTCCCCATTCAGTGAAACCCGGATGTTCGCACACCTCCGTTCTACCGAAAATCACTTCCCATTAGAGAAACAAATAAAACTTATTAAATGGCAGAGAAAATTACGCCCCACCGCAGAAGAAAGCAATTTCGGTTCCTCTTCGCGGGCGAGGTTCAGAGCACACATTTTCCGCTCCCATAAAAAGGTGGTCATAACAACCACCGCTTCGTTCCCGTCTTATCTAAATAATGATTTAATATCGCTTTATTATAAATAATGTCTGTATTTTACCCGGCTTCGAGCTGCTCTGGGAAGCTCCGTTGCCTCTCTCGGTACCGCAAGTGTTGGGTTTTAATTTTTCACGGTAGAAAAACAATAACATTAACACCCCGAATGCAGTGGGTCCCCCTTCCCCAAATTTTTCGAAGAAGCAACATTTCTCATCACCTCGGTGATGATGGGCCGTGGAAAGTGTGTTCCATGATGCGTGAAAATCTACTCCATCAACGACAATGTTCTATGAGTGAACCACTTTGTAGCTCGGATGACGGTGCTGGGTCCCGTTCTGAACATAAATTTTACCGACCGGTACAAGATCATCTCCACAGCAAAGCGGCGGGAAAATAAAGGAAGGGGGTTCAACGGTTCACCGCTTCTGGTTGCACACGTGGATCCGCCTCGGCTTGCGGTTTGTTTCGACCTCCGGCAGCACGATTCTCGTTACGTTTGGCGGAGATTCCTTTGGGGAGATATTCAAATATTCACGTTTGAATGACTGTAAAATGTGGGGGGAAGATGGGTTTAGCGAAAAAAAAAAAACGAATCATAGATAAGTCACATCCACAACGTGAACGAGGACCCGGAGAAAGCAGTCTTAGAAACGGTGAAAAATCGATATATTTTGTTCCTTTTCCTCCACCACGGAAAGAATGGCCGAGACCTTGTCTCCGGATCGTGCTAGACAGGTCATGGCACCCTCCGCTTCTCATGGGTCGTAAATCGACTCCCAAAGGGACTTCAAGTTCGAACGTGCGAGTTTGAGAGCCAGCTGCGAAGTAAAAGATAGATGCGAATTATTTCCCCCCTCAGAGCAACGAAAGACACTTACTCGGTTTTTCCGGCCGGCTTCACACTCAGCTCGGCATTCGGTAATATGCCGGAGAGCTTCTGGCCTTTCGCCGTTCACGGTGCTTATGAATTATTTATAAATTCATTTTCATTCTGTTAGAAGAAAGAAAAAAAAGTTTGCAGTAGTTCATACTTTGCCATGTTTCACCGGGCTTCTGGGGTTCGTTGGGCGCTGGGAAAGGATGATTTTTCCATTTTTGGTTGTTGACTTGAGGCGTTTTTGAACGAAGGAAGATTCTAGGCATGTGGTAGGATGAGGCTTGCAAAATTTGTTGCGAGCGAGTGTTGGCTATGTTTTTGCTTTGAGTAGATAAGACTAACAATGATGCTTGTACAGTGAATCATAATATTATTAAGTATTTAATAAGACACAGATCGAGGGTTGAATAGTGGCGTCTCGGGAAAAATAGTTTTCATCGGTATTTTTTGTCAATTTACAGCCACGAAACCGAGTCAAGTCTGTGACTGACGGGCCAGAAGGGCCTCGTCCAAAATTCCCCTAACCTCTGGTCACAGCCACGGAGGTCGTCTGGGGTGGTCTGCAACTGCCTCTTTTGGTTAGCTCACCTCTCAATCTCAGAGCCGGCTACGCTACTAGAAAAGACTGACCTTCGTGTTAAATTATATACGAGATCCACTAAAAATCAGTTTCTTTGATGCATGCAAAATATATTTTCGACTCAAGGAAATTTAAATTTAACGTTTGATTTATGTAATTTAGATTTACAATAATTTCGGTTTTGACTCTCTGCTCTCACTGGCTTGAAGATACCGCCGCCTCGCAGCCGATGGTGCACGTCATCCGTCGTTCAAGCGATTGCCATGAAGTGAGGGTTCGATTCCGCCTGTGGAACTTTTCGCAAAACTTAAACGTCCATACTGGTCCACTGGGTGTAAGGTTAAGTTGTCCGTTGTAATTCTCTATATATTCGAAGTTCAGTCGGTACAACCTCGAGTTGAAGACGGTGTAAATGTCTCTTTAATGGAGGGTAGGACCGAATGGTCGCAAATACAACGTGCCCACACATCATCTTTTCATCGATTTCAAATCAGCGTATGATACAATCGATCGAGACCACCTATAGCAGATCATGCACGTATGTGGATTTCCTGAAAAACTGACGCGGTTGATCAAAGCAACGATAGATCGAGTGATGTGTGTCGTCCGAGTATCAGGGACACTCTCGAGTCCCTTCGAATCTCGGAGAGGGTTACGGCAAGGTGATGGATTGTCGTGTTTGTTGTTTAACATTGCACTGGAGGGTGTGATTCGAAGAGCTGGGATAGACACGAGTGGCACGATCTTCAGGAAGTCTGTTCAACTATTTGACGGACACCTACATCAGACTTAAGGCTGAAGCTGGTAGGATTGGGCTTGTGATTAATGCGTTAAAGACAAAATACATGAGAGGAAGAGGCTCACGAGAAGACAATGTTGGCCTCCTACCACGAGTTCAGATCGACGTAGATGAAATCGAGGTAGTAGACGAATTCGTGTATCTGGGCTCATTGGTGACTGCCGATAACTACACCAGCAGAGAAATACAAAGGCACATTATAGCTGGCAATCGTGCCTACTTTGGACTCCGAAGGACGCTAAGATCGAACAAAGTTCGCCGAACTACAAAGTTGGACATCTACAAGACATTAATTAGACCGGTAGTTCTCTACGGCCACGAAACATGGACATTGCTAGTGGAGGACCAACGCGCCCTTGATGTCTTTGAACGGAAGGTGCTACGTACGATCTACGGTGGAGTGGAGATGGAAGACGGAACGTGGAGGAGGCGAATGAACCACGAATTGCATCAGTTGCTGGGAGAACCTCCCATCGTACATATCGCAAAAATCGGTCGACTACCATGGGCTGGGCATGTCATAAGAATATCGGACGACAGCCTTGTGAAAATGGTTCTCGAAAACAAACCGACGGGTACAAGAAGAAGAGGCGCTCAACGAGCAAGGTGGATCGATCAAGTAGAAGGCGACCTGCGAAGTACAGCCTTGGACCGATCACAATAGAGACAACTTCTGTGTACAGCAGAGGCCACACCGGCCTTGGTCTGATTGGTAAGGCAAGTATAAAGTGAAACAATAGAAGGCGAAGAAGTGAAACGGAAGAGCAGGCAGAAGCACAAGAAGTTGAAGCACTAGTGGAAGAATGGACAAACAGAAGGAAAAATACGGAAGTAGAAGCAAAAAGAGGGGAAGGAGAAAAATTCAAAAGAGAAGAAGGAAAATTAGAAGAATCCTTAGAAGCAGGAAAAATTTAAACAAAACATCAGGGGATAGAAGGGAAAGTGCAGAAGAGGAAGAAAAAAAGTTGTAGAAGATAAGTTGAAGAATAAGAGTTGAAAAAGGAGCAAATAAAGAAGAGTGGGAGAAGAAATACTAGAGGGGTTGTATATGAAGATGTTAATGGATGAGGTAATTTCGTAAGACACGAATGCACCCTTCGGATGTGAAGTGTCACAACGAAACAAAAAATAACTACAATCTATGGGGCGACCCCGGCGTAGTGGTTAACATCCATACCTCTCATATCAAAGTCACGAGTTCGAATCTCATCTCCGGACAAGTTACGAAAATACCCAAATAAAGGTATTTGAGTGACTACGACGGGAGATGAACCAGCCCAAGGCTGAAAATCTCGATAATAAAGAAACAAAAAAGAAAAAAAATATAACTACGATCTCCTGATCTTTATCCTCAGGAGCGTATCGAAAATAAGCTATCCACAAACTTTCTTTCAAATTATGTTGAAAACCGATATTTTATTCATACAAAAAATTGATCCTTTATTGTACGAGGTTAGACTTGAACATAATGAAGACCGGATAAAATTTATGTTATTCCTTCACGAATTTTCGAACTTTAGATCGAATGCTCTTCATCAAGTTCCGGACAAGTGTTGCATCGCATTTTTTGAACGCTTGAGCCCCAATTTTTTTGAACTCCTGCATGTTCCCAGTCTTCTTGAAGACCCTCTTCACGATTGCCCAGTAACGTTCGATGGGTCGAAGCTGAGGGCAATTTGGTGGATTGATATTTTTCTCAACGAAATCTATACCCTTTTCCGCAAGCCAATTCAGAGTGGTTTTGGCATAGTGAGCCGACGCTAGATCCAGCCAAAACAGTGGAGGTGTACTATGCTTCTTATATAATGGCAACAATCTCTTCTGGAGACACTCAGATCGATAGATTTTCGCATTTATAGTTCCGGTAGTGTAAAAAATGGTTGACTTCAACCCACAGGAACATATTGCTTGCCATACCAGTACCTTTCGACCGAATTTCTCCACTTGAATCGACCTGTCCGCATCGCTCACATCCTCCCCAACGACGGCAGTAAAGTATTGTGGCCTGGAAGGGTTTTTGAGTCCTCCTTTACATAGGTTTCATCGTCCATCAAAACGCATGCATCCGGACGCTGCAAAAAACGCGAATACAATTTTCAGGCCCTTGTTGCTGCTCGCTTCTTCTGTTCTGCACTTTGTTTCGAGATTTTCTACTTCTTGTAGGTCTTCAGGTGGTTTCGCCTCTTGATACGCTGGATCATTCCGACACTCGTTCCTGCTGTTTTGGCCAAATCACGTATTGACATTAATTTGTTCTTTATGATTAGAGATACCACTTTCTGCTCCAGTTTCGGGTTGGAAGAACCGGGTTTTCTGCCTCTTCCTGATAGCTCATCCAAAGAATAGTGTTCCCAAAATTAATTAATGATGGTTTTAACACTCGCATGATGAATTCCAAACCGCTTCGCCAATTTTCGCATAGTAATACCCTTCTCACTTAGCCATGTGTCCAGAACCTTAATTTTCACTTCTTTTTCAATACGCGACATTTTGAAAACGCAGAATTTGAACCGCACAAACAAGTAAACAAAAGAAAGCTGACAGTCAAACGCACACCATGCAGTGTTCAGAGCATAAAAAACCATCACAAATACATGCGTACAACGCAAATGTATGTGGATAGCTTATATTCGATACACTCCTTATCACTCCCCACCAAGATCATTGATCGGAAAATTAACTACGTGGAGGTTTAGAATAACGACCAATTGCTCAAGAAAATTCAAAAGGCGTGGGCAAGAATTCCTAAGAATCTTATTAAAGGCCTGTACTCGAAAAAAATGCACCATTTTTATCCATGTGTAACTTTTTTGTTCGTGGGTAAAAATTGATGAATCTGAGTATAACTAGTTTGGAGTGCATTGTTTACATGTGCAAAATTTCATAATAATCGGTTCAGTGGTTATTGAGATGTCATCGAAACAAGAATTAAATCGCCGGAGAATTTAGGGCGCCGTCATTGAAAATCCGACCTCGACCCTGAGATGGATCGGAAGACAACTGGGAATCACCGATACAACTGTGTCTCGGGTGGTAAACTCGTTTAAGGAGTCCCAGACGACCGAGCGGCGGGCTGGAAGTGGAAGAAAATCGAAGGAAGCTGACCCTTTGAAGGCCCGGAAGGTATTGAATTATTTCAAGTGTAATCCGAACCTTTCGATTCGCGACGCTGCTCTGAAGGCAAAGTGTTCCGCCTGGTTCGTTCAGCAAACCATGAAACGAGCTGAGCTTCGTGTATTCAAGGTCCGCAAGGCACCGAACCGGCGTGATCAAGAAAAAACACCAACGGCCAAATCCCGCGCAAGGAAGCTGTATCGAGAGCAGTTAACGAAACCTATGTGTGCGGTCATGGATGACGAAACCTAAGCAGATACCGGGGCAGGAGTTCTACGGTGCCAAATCACGGTTTGATGTTCCGGAAGACACAAGGAAGAAGAAAGTGAACAAATTCGCCAAAAAATACTTGCTCTGGTAGGCCATATGCCAATGCGGTAAACCGAGTAAATCGTACATCACAACGGGTACCATCAACAGCGAAATTTACCACACCGAGTGCCTCCAGAAGCGTCTGTTGCCCTTCCTGCGTTCCCACGGAGGCGAGACATTATCATGGCCGGACCTGGCATCATGCCATTACGCGCGATCGACGTTGGATTGGTACAGAGACAATAACGTTGTTTTTGTACCAAAAACCGCCAACCCCCAAATTCACCATAGATTCGTCCAGTGGAAAGATTTTGGGCCATAATGAAGGGCAAAGTTCGAAAATCGTCCAAGGTGTTTAAGAACGAGCTGGAGTTGAAGAAAGAATGGATGAAAGTGACCAAAAAGGTCAGCACAAAATGTAATGAGGGGTCTTAAGAGAAAGGTGCGGGCTTTCAGCGATGGAAAGAAAATTGAATAAAGTTTTTATGCCGAAACATAATCAATATGTATAAGTTCATTCCCTGAAAGTTTCAAGAAAATCCGACTTAAAATAAATTTTTGGCGAATACTTTTGTCTGGTGCCTTTTTTTCGAGTACAGGCCTTACAACCTGATTGACTCCATACCTCGATGAACCAGGGCTGTTATCGAAAATATGGGATTTGCTACTACATAATGAAGCAGAATTCAATCAGACAAGTGGATGCGACGTTGTAGTTGTTTTGTCCAAAAGTTCTGTTTAATTTTGGTTTTGGATTATGAAATTTCAACCTAGACACAATGTTTGGGCCTAAAATGCATTGGTGGTGCAAAAATCTGGTTCCAGTAACTTTGGCCATCGGGAATCTGCTATTGAGGGAAGGAGGTTTTGATTTAGATGTGTGAACAGAATTGCAATACAAAACATTCCAGAATAGTTGTAGAGAGTTGCCGTCTTGGACAAAGTTTCACAATATTTCATTTGTCGTCTTTTGACATTATCACAATAGTTCCAGATCATGCCTCAGAGATGGCACTGCAGTCTATTTTGGCCAAATGAAGTGCTAGAGAGTTGCCGTCTTGGGCAAAGTTTTTTAGAATGTCATTTGTCGTCTTTTGATATTATAATATTAGTTCCAGATATTGCCGCAGAGATGGCACTGCAGTCCATCTTTGCCAAATAAAGCTCCAGAGAGTTGTCGTCTTCGGCAAAGGTTTTTCAGCATGTCATTTGTCGTCTTGTGAGATTATCACCATTAGTTCCAGATCTTGCTGCAGAGATTTCCGATTGGCAAAGATAGCCTGCAGCGCCATCCCTGCGGTGCGATCTGGAACTAATGTGATATTTCAAATGTCTGCATTTTACATTCTCAACAACTTTGCTGAAGACGGCAACTCTCTAGAGACTCGTTTGGCGAATATAGACTGCAGCGCCATCTTTGCGGCGCAATTTGGAACTAATTTGATAATGTCCAGTAACTAAATTTTACATTCTCATCAACTTTACCGAAGCAACTCTCTAGAGCTTTATTGGACAAATATAGACTGCAGCGCCATCTCTGCGGCAAAATCTGGAACTAATCTGAAAAAAATTCGACTTACTTCATTTTATATTCCAAACAGCTTTGCCCAAGACCGCGGCTCTCTAGAGCTTCATTTGGAAAGGAAAGACTGCAGCGCCATCTTTGCAGCACGATTTGGAACTAATGTGATAATATCAAAAGACGATTTGTTATGCATTGAGAAACTTTGCTCAAGACGCCAATTGTCTACAATGTGTCTGGAATAATTTATATGCATTTCTGTTATCACAGCCAAATTAAAACTTCCTTTCCTTTGTAGCAGATTCCCCGGGGACAATTTTACCGGAACCAGTTTTTTAATTCTATGCATTTTTGAGACTAGAACCTTTCAAATGGTGCAAAATCATTGACTATAAGTTAACATTTCGAAATTCTACGAAGGGTTGAAATCCGGGTCAATATTGACCCTAATGTCTTATGTGTCACTTTTTTGTACAACCACCTTAAACTGATTTGAAAAAGAAAATATGTTTATGCAAAAATGAAGAATTCCGTTAAATATTAAAAGTCAGAAAATTTCTCCCCAATTGGTTAGAAAATAAAAAAAAGATTGCATAAATTGAAGTTGCGCCATGGGTCAGAATTGACCCCAACAGGAAGATTAAGTGTAGTCATACGTTTCCCCTGTTATCTCCCTGGCATTACCTACCTGATTATATTTTTCGTTCAATTATATTTTCCTTTAACTTAACCCATTTTCTTCCAGTTTTGCGTATACGCAACGTCACTTTAAAAAAAATCGTTTGTGCCGTGTGTGTGTCAGGCTTTCTTCACTTCCATATCACAACCACCTACAAAACACACACTGACACTAAACTTGTATATGTAGACACATGTTTCTAAGAAAAATCTTGGATTGCGCACTAAAAATTATCAAACGTTGACAAAAATGCAAAAATGATTATGACTTATCTGGGTGTCATTATGCGTGTTCTAGATAAGTCACAAGTCTTGTTTAATTTTGTTACATTCGTTCTGAACAAGTCAATTTGTCGAGCGATGCACCAGCGTTACGTACACGCAACATGACGTCGCGGCATTCCTAGGTGCCGGAAAAAATATGAACTGCATTAAAATAAGTATTTCAAGCTTAAAGCCTCTATATTGATTTTATCAAAAAATTAAAAAAAAATTCGCACAAACGGCGAAAATGGATTAATATCCTGGAATAATAGTCATAAAACAAACTAGATACTACCTACCATCAATCTGAGACCGTAGAGAATGGTAAATGGAAATCGTCTTTCAATGAAATAAAAAATCAATGTACAAAACTATATCTTGCATTGCTCCTACCAAACAAACTGCTCCATATCTCCAACAAAACCTTTCTACAAAACTCTGCCGCTGGCAGATGTATAAATTTATTTAAATGAACCAATAAATTAACTCTAAATTGGATTATGGAAGTTACGAAGCACGCACTCTTAAAGGTCTCTGCACGGTAAGAAATAAGAACCCAACAATGAGTTTCCATTCAGCTAATTTTTTTATCAATAAAACAGAACAATGTGCATCCCGCAAGCATAAAACCAAGAAGATATAGATACTAGCATAATTCCAGCAGGACATTAGTACCAGCTGAATTATATGTAGTTTAATGAAATCTACTTCCGAATGATAAAATATATTATGGTGAAGCTGGTGATGAAATCCTGTCCAAATAATTTTGACAGATCGTCGTATAAAATATATTGGCATCGTTTCAGATAAATTATCACGGGAAAATTTGTCTAACCTTACCCGTCTAACAGTAATTTAGCATAAGTTCCTTCAACACAGTGCCAAGCTGAGCCCAAAGAACTCAGTGAGGGTTTTTTTTCACAAATGAATAAATTCTCGCATACACGCATTCCGTCGAAAAAAAAACAATAACACAACGCAGTTCGTGCCTGTGAGAACACAACCGAGCCCGAGGTACAGCAGTTTGATTGATATCTGATAAAAAAGGTAAAATATTGCGAGCTTAATTTTATGGCCATTGCGAAGGCTTTCGGGTAGAATTATTGCGCTTCGAAATACTATATGAGTTAAAGCGGAAGAAAGAAACGAAAAAAAAAAGATCCAACAATCGACGGCGGACATGATGTTATGAATAGCGGAGTACAACCAACATACACGTACCAGAAAGGGGAGGGAGGGGTGACGAGGGAGAACAATAACATGAAGTCTTGTAAAACCGTCAATAACTGACGCGTTTATAGCGCCAAAAAATTTATAATTTATGTACGGCTTTTGTTCCGTTCGGAGTTGCCGCATCTTGATTCTTCTTTATGTGTGTGCTTTTTTTCTTTCTTTTTCGCGTCGTTTCATTGTCCATGAACCACAGCAAACAACTGCACCACATCAGCCAGCCAGCCAACCAGCCAGCCAGCCGCAGCAGCATGTGTACCTAATGCGGTGGAGAGGATATGTCACGCCGTCAGGACCTTGGCGAAGGAAGGAGGAAAAAATGCGCGAGTAGAAATCTTGTTACGTCAGACCAAAAAAAAGAGCCGAGGCGAAAAGCATCTGTCGGAAATAAAATTTCAAACAAAAGTGGATTTTTTGTTTCCCCATTTGAGGGAAGAAAGTCTGGCTGTCAAACGTGTAAGTACGGGAAAATGGGACAATGTGTGTAGTATGTACGAAAGGGCAAATGGTTGCGGCACTGCATATGGTTTATTTTTTCAGTTCAGATGAGAAAGATGTCGTCGTCATTTTATTGAATCATGCTATTTGTGGGCCTTGATATGCTCAGTTAAGTCGTCGAAAAACTGAGAAACGTTATTATGCCAAGTGGATCTAGGAGCACATTCTGCCGGGGAGGAATGGGACTATTAAGGAGTGTTATCAGGCTGAGTGGTTTGGTGGTGATTCTCATAGATGGAATGGAATCGAAGGCTTTACCTTATATTCGTGACTATTGAAGGTTTTGGTGGAAAAGTATCATAACGATAACATTGTGATCTAGACGGATAGAATTTTCACAGTCCACTCTTTTATGAGTATTTTCGCAGCGTCTACACGACATCTGAAATGTTTTGTTTATTGTCTGCATTCATTTGCTTTGGGATCCTCTATCTATTACAATCGACAGAATTTTCAAGAACCGTTTGAACGTGTTTTTAGACAGCGCCGAATTTCATAAGTTAGTGCAACTATTGTCGGCAGCTCTTTTTTTAAATTGTTTATCGTTTTAAATGTTTCTGACATAGGGATTGATCCTGTAATTTTGGGTAGAGCCTGTTATTGAATCCGTGGTTGATCTCACTTCGTCATGGTGACCCGTGAGAATTTACTCGATTGATGAGTATGAAGTCACAACCTTCAACAGCGCTTTTATTTTTATTTCGGGATAAACCAGTACATTTTTTTTTTGGTTTGTGCAAGCAACGAAGTAAGCTGTAGGTGGGCTTCAAATGATGAGTTGACAACCTGGAAGGAGGGAGCAACCGAACTCCGGTCCTCACAATGCTCTTATCTCATGCCTCCATGAGTCGATCACAAAAGACTGCCAGCTGAAACATGGTGACGCTGAGTGGCAATTGTCCCATTTTGACAATAGCGAAGTGAGTGGGTGCGACGGAAAGTCGTGTACCTAGAAATCACGTTGTATGTGTTCCGTTCTCATTTCATTGATCAAAAACGAAATACAAAACAAAATAAAACTCAATTTATTTGCCAGCATATCAGCATAACATTTTCATTAAGGTTGCAATTCTGAAGAACAACTACCACATTTTGGTCATCTGAGTTGCGTCCCGAGCCGTTTTTCCACTTTTCATAAGCTTCCGCTTCATTATTGCCCAAAATTTCTCGATGGGCCGGAACTGTGGGCAGTTGGGTGGATTTATGTTTTTATCGATGAAATCTGCGTTATTATCGCGATACCACTGGATGACTTCCAGGCTGTAGTGGCAACTCGCCAAATCTGGCAAACTTCATCAAACTTCACGGGACCTTTATGGTAGTGTAAAATGTAAGGTAGTACGCGGTGTTTGAGGCATTCTTCCTGTGTATTCGTCACGAACATTTTGGTCTATGCTCTGCAGCTGCATATCCCTTGCCAAATCATCAGTTGGCAAATTTGTCCATAAAAGCAAACTTAAACTTCGCAGGAACATCGTCGATGAGCAGACATCCTTGGTACTTCGTCAAAACCTGCTGGTACAATTTCCGAGCTCGAGTGTTGGTGACGAAACGTTCCTTCAACGTTCTGTTTGGTTGCTTGCTGGCTCGATACGAACGATGTCCTGCTCGCAAACGAATTCGTCGGTACTGCGAGCAGCAGCGTATTTTTTGCGATTTCATTATCTGATAGTCCTCTGACGGTTCTCAACACCTTCTGGTTCAGCTTGCTGTCATATGTTCCACTACGACGCTTACATTGAGACACTCGATCCGCACTCTTTCGCTCCCTGAAACGTTTGAGCATATCATACACGGTTGCTTTGGCGATTTTCAACGTTTTTGTGATTTTAATTGCGGACCACGTTGGATTATCAACGTGGATGTGCAGACTTTTGCTCTCCTCTCGGCTTCCATCTGGAATAACTTTTGACTCACTGCACAAAACACCGTGTCCAATAAATTCTCATACAAAATAAAACTCTATTTATTTCAAATCGATAATCTAGATTTTATTGATAACTTTACCCATTATATTGCAATATAATACTGATCAATTACAGCATATGTTTTGGAATAACACCGCCTTTAACCTTCTTGACCAGCTCCAGACGTTTTTCGAAACTGTCACAGGCGGCACGCACGACTTCCATCGGCATTTCGTCTCAAATTCGTTTGATTACGGTTTTGAATTGGTTCATATTAGACGCCCCGTGGTCATTTACTTTCGACAGCATGTATGACCATACGAAATAATCCAAGGGATTTAGATCTGTTGAAGTGGGAGGCCATTAATTCTTGTCCAAAAAGTCGGTCAAATTTTCTCGGCACCAGCCCTGAACGAGATTTGCTGTATGCGATGGCGCTCCGTCCTGCTGAAACATATAGTGATCATCTCCAAACACCTCTTGTACATATGGCTTGACAACTTTCTCCAAAACTTCCGTTTTATAATATACGGCATTCACTTTAACGCCTTTTTCGATGAAAACCAGTGGTAATTTGCCTCGCTTGCAAATTCCTCCCCAAACCATCACTGACGCAGCACTTTGGAATCGTGGAATATTCCAATCACTCTCTGGAACAGTTCTCGAAAAGATAGCCCACAATCTGTCATTCTGTACATTGTGGGATTGTTGCAAGACGAATAACTTTTCGTCGGAAAAGATAAATTCTTCCCCACCGTGCCGCGACAAAAGCAGACTTGCTCTTTTGAGTCGTTTCTGCTTGGAAGGTTCCGAAACTCCGTGAACCTTACGTTTCTTGAAAGTTTGGAATCCGAGGTCATTTTGCAGTATATTGTGCATTGAAGATCTCGAAACATTTTACGTACAGAGCGCTGTGATTTTCGTCTAATCAGTTCCCTATGATAAACACCGAATGAAAACAATCGGACACAACCTAAAAGCGTTTGTATAAACATAGTGCAAAACAACACCAACACATACGTGAAGCATGTTGAGTATTGCACGACACCAATGCAAGGAAAAAGTGTATGAGAATATATTGTGTTTACCACAGAAAGTGGGCGCCTAGGTAAACAAACCGCTGTAAAAGAATTCTTTCAGCGGTCACTCTGTGCCACTGCAACACAATAAGTGATTCCGGATTCTAACTGGACAGAGCTTTAAAGCCGTTGGTTCCGGCCCATGTGTTGATGGGTTCGTTGTATAGGGTTGTGTTCCAGGCGTGACATATAGGCCTCAGGATGAAAGTCACGTTAAAAAAGAACAACGACAACATGAATAACAATGTAAAATGTAGGTCACATGTTATTCACAATTTCGATAATTCAACCGAACCGATAAACAGAATACGGTGGCCAAAGCCCGCGCCAGGAAGCCTTACCGCGACTGGTTAGTGCAGCCTAAGTGCATCGTAATGGACGACGAGACGTACATTAAAGCGGACGCCAAGCAGATCCCCGGCCTGGAGTTTTTCGTCGGCAAATTCCGCCTGGATGTTCCGGAGAAATACTGGAAGAAGGCAACCGACAAATTTGCCAAGAAGTACTTGGTATGCCAGGCGATCTGTGGGTGCGGTAAATTCAGCAAGCCGTACACCATCAACCGCCAAATATATAAAGGAGAATGCCTCCAGAAGCACCTGCTGCCCTTCCTCCGGTTCCACGAAGGTGACACTCTGTTTTGGCCGTATCTGGCAATTATAAAGGGCAAGCTCCGGAAAACAGGGAAGGTCTTCAAAAACGACATGGATTTGAAGAAAAAGTGGAAAGTATGTAAAAAGATGGCGCAAGTGTTGCACATGTTCTGATGGGTAGCGTTAAGTCCAAGGCCATTTAGTAAAGGAGAGGAGGTTGAATAAATTAACTCTGCAGAAGCATAGCTTACATGTGTTTATTTATTCAATGAGAGTTTCAAAAATATCCGTCTTAAAATGAATTTTCGGTGATTATTTTATTGCATTTTTTTCGAGTACAATCTTTTGAAAAAACAATAAAATGAATGGTTTGGAGTTGTTCAAGAAATTTTTTTTTCAATGTTGAGATACATAACAACTCTCGTTTTCTATTGTAAATTATCATCCACAATAGTGTTTATGGTGGGAAACAATAAGTTTATTTGGTATCTTATCGTTTAAAACAATGGAACGTACAGTATCTACCATTCATTTTCCTGTACTTACAGTAGTTTAAAACGTATTTTCCGTATAGCTTCTATTAAAAAAAGCTTCATGCTTTTGACAGTTGCGCGTTTGACAGTGAAAACGAAGTGATGAAAGAAAAAAGAATTGGAAAAATCCAAATCCTTTCCTATTTTGAAGCCAGATAAAAATCCGGCTGAAGCTTCTAGCTACCGACAAAACAGTTTGCTTTCTTCAATAAGTAAGCTTTTTGAAAAAATAACATGAATAGAATGATGCTTCACATCAATACAAACTCAATTTTTGCTGATGAACAGTTTGGATTTTACTATGGGCATTCAACTACGTATCAACTTTTGAGAGTAACAAATTTAATTTGTTCAAACAAAACTGAAGGCTGCTCCACTGGAGTTGCTCTTCTAGACATAGAAAAAGCATTCGACAGTGTTTGGTATCAAGATTTGATTGCAAAACTGAAAAAGTTCAATTTTCATGTAGATTATTTTCTAAAATGGAAGATTTCTTCTAACGCTTCCAAAACTCAACTTATAATATTCTCACACAAGCCTAGAACTGCATTTTTGAAACCAAGTAATAGTCATATGGTCACTATGAATGGAAGCCCAATTTCTTGGTCAAATCAAGTAAAATATCTTGGACTGATACTTGATCAAAAATTAACTTTTAGAGATCACAAAAACAAGCTTCTAATATTCAAGTTGTTGTCTAGTTGTCGTGCTACTAGGAAAAAAGCACTTCGAAGGGTTCAGAACAAAGTTCTGAAAATGATTTTGAAACTGCCAACCTGCTTGAGTACTACTGAATTACATAGAATTTCAAACGTTGAGACCCTAGAAGAAATGCCCAACAAAATAATTCATAATTTTAGACAAAAATTCAATTGCAATGATCAATTCTCTCTAAAGATAAGAACTAGTTTTAAAAAATCAATTATTATTCTTACACGCAGGCGAAAACAAAACCTTGATAAAAATGCTGAATAGACAAGGTAAAAATAATATTAGCACAATTAGATATAAATGATAGCTTATAAGGTTGAAATGTTAATAACGTAGCAGGAGCACCTAGGATAATATATGAATGTAAAATAATGTAAAATTAGGAATAAATAAAGAGTTAAAAAAAGTGATGAATAGTACAAATCAATTACGTTGCAAAAAAAAAAAAATATTCAGGAGTCCTTTCTAGGAATTCTAAATATAATTTAAATTAAATTTTCAGAGTAGCGATGCATTTATGGGAGGCATTTGGATTGGTAGTATTAGTGTACGAACTTCACGGATTGCTATGAAACTTGACAGACGTGAACAGTACACATTGAACCAGTTTTACTCAAATGTTAAGTAATTTTACTCACACAGTTGAAAAGGTACAGAGAAATTTGAGTGTGCTATTTTCCACGAGTGCACTCTTTATTCTCGTCTTACCCCCAGTTTCCCTACTGTCCATTGTGCGGATTATGTTTTCGAAGATAGGATGTTGAGGAATAATGTAGGAGGAGGTTGCTCATCGAATCTTCAGGTCCGTCTCTTAGCATCTTGCAATGAGGTACCAAGTGGGTCTCCTCCGATTGCCTGTGGATTTGCCAAATTTGAAATACGCCTGCATTGAGTTATTTCAAATCATAATAATCCGTCCACTTTATCACAAAGCATTCGTTTTGGTTGAGCGGATTGGAGATACTGCAATCATTGGGTGTAGGACCAAGTCTCCCAAGCTAAACCGCTGAGCTTGAACACCAATAAGCAGTGTGTCAAATAGTCACCTTTTTTTCCTCAAAGCATAAGATCATTTTGACAATTGATACACCCGTTATTCTATAACTCTGCAACAATGATATGTTGTAACTTGAATGTATTACAACAAAACAGGAAGGAAAACAACAAAATGTTGTATCGATGATGGGAAAGAGACAAGCTGTGAGAAAATGTTGTGATTCGTACACATATTACAACGACCTTGCTTTCATGTAACAGCGACAAAAAAAAAGTTTTGTAATTATTGGAACACACTACCGATAGCAACATTGCTTTATCAGCAACATGAACAAAAGCGACAATCAGTTGTTGCCGTCAAACAAACGACTGATCTGATTAATTATAAAATTTGTTTTGGATAGACTTCAACCTGAAGAAAAATGCCTGTATAACATCACACATTGAACAAAAATAAACACTATCTTCGGCAATCTTGTTGCAAATTAACTACTCTATCAGGGAAAACAAAAAATATATGAGTTTAAGGCCTGATTTTCATCCCAGAACATTCTGAACATGAAGAAGTTGTATGTATGTGTATGTATGGTAGCCACCATCCCTTCATGCTCTTGGCTTGGATGCAGCTCCACTTAACAGCAAGATCAAATTGAGCCAGCGATCTGAATTCACAATATCGCTGTATGAAGGGCCAAAAACGGAGGGGTGGACCCGTAAGCAGAGACACTCACGCGAAATTCTGAACATGAAGAAGTTCAGAACTTAACATCTACTAAGTAACTATAGGTTTTCCGATTATGCAAAGTTTCGATTCTCTATTCTATTCAACCAATGTTCATTTAGTCTTATGGAAGATCAACAGATATTATGAGATAATCTGGGACGTTCTAGGTCATCCAAACTGTTCTTGAGTTTATAACATATCTTTTTAAGCTATACAAATTAACGATATGTATTCATTAAAGTTCATTGAATCTTTTCAAAAGTCAATCGACACTATGAGATAATCTGCGATGTTCTAGGTCAATCAAACTGTCCTGGAGTTTAGAACTTACGTTCTACAATTGTAACGGTAGCTTTTCCGCTATACTAATTTACACTATGTATTCAACCATGTTTATTGAGTCCTCTGGAAGGTCGGGAGCAACTTGGGATCAACAGTTGTAACTATAGTTTTACGGCTAGACAAATTTACGATTTGTGTTCAACCTTGTTCAATGGATCTTCTGGAAGGTCAACCGGCATTATGATGAAATCTGGGGTGTTCTTACCAGACTGTCTATTAGTTCATAACTTAGGATCTACAATTGAAACTGTAGTTTTTATTTTCAGCTATACAAATGTACGATATGTATTCAACTTTGTTCATTGAATCCTCTGGAAGGGCAATCGACATCATGAGATAATCTGGGATGTTCTAAGTCATTCAACCTGTCTTGTGAGTGCTAAACTTAAGATCTATAATTGTAACTGTTGCTTTTTTGGCTGTACAAAGTTATAATATGTTTTCAACCATGTTTATTGAGTTTTCTGGAAGGTCAGCAGATTTTATGAGATGATCTGGGATATTCTTCATCAGCCATTCAGTTCTGGAGCTCAAAAATTAGGTTCTGAAAGTTTAACTGTAGCTTTTTAGGCTGTACAAATTTACGGAATGTATTCAATTATGTTCAGTGGATCTTATGGTAGGTCAACCGACATTATTGGAAAACCCGGAATGTTACAGGTTATCCAAACTACTATGGAGTTTAAAACTCAGGCTCTTTAATTGGTCGGGGTTCTGCCCGATTGCACCAAGCAGCTTTTGCGTCATTCTGCGTAACTGAACCCATTCAATCCTGACAGAATATTTTGTCGATACATTATGCAGATGAATCACTCAAATTGCTTATTGGTTACAAACTTCAAAAACCACAGATGTGATTTCTCCTCGAAATTGAAAAGCTCTGTTTGAATATGTCGGACCAAACTTATTCTTTTCGATAGGCGCTTGAAGCGATTTGGCAGAACTGTAGCTTTTTTAGCTGCAAGGCTAACTTAGAATGACCTAGATTATCCCAGATTATCCCATAATATCTTTCCTGAAGATTCAAGAATATGGGTGAATACATATCGCAACTTTGTATAGTTGAAATATCTACAGATACAGTTGTAGATTCTAGGTTTTGAGCTCAAAAATAGTTGGGATGACCTAGAACATCTAAGATTATGTCATAGTGTCGGTTGACCTCCCAGAATATTCGAGAAACATGGTTGAATACATATCAAAACTTTGTATTACCAAAAAAAAAATATAATTACAACTGTAGACTTTAAATTCAACCCAAAATGAACACAAAAACAGTTCAAACGACCTAGAACCCAGATTATTGCATTATATCTTTTGACCTTTCTGAAGATTCAATGAACAAGATTGAATATTTATGGTTTTTTTTTTTAGGGGAAAAAAAAAAAGTTAAATGTAGTCTAATTTGTTTTTCAGTTGGGGGGGGGGAAACCCGGACCCGTAACGCTGGTAGATCACCTTTTCGTGGTGCGTTACGGGGTATCAGATCTACCACCGAACCCTAGTCTGAATTAATTCAAACTAGGGAACATATTTGTTTTTGTAATCAAAGGAACATATATTAGTCCTTATTACATTTTATGTCTTGTGAAAAGTGACAATACTCGGATTGAGCCACCGAGGATGAGCTTGGAATAAGAGAAACATGGTTAGTATTCATTTATGTGAATTCTCATTTTTCTATTTGATGTTCTATAGTTTGAATTGGTTATGACTAGGGTTCTGATGCATGGTCTGTATCGGAGTCATTGTTTGTTTTGTTTGTAATGAATCCGGTTTTGACGGATAAAGGGGCGCGCCTTTGAAGAGTACTGTCGCTCACAAAGGGTTTAAATAGCGGAAACTTTCCATAAAACTCGATTCATTGCCAACAAAACAAACAATGACAACTGTAACAACACCGAATACTTCATAATTTCTCAATAGTGATGAAGTAACTCGACATGCACTAAACAAAGGATACGGGATGTACTACAATAGATCAAATTACTGGTCGCAGTGGTTTATGTCCCGAACAGGGGGAAAAAAACACCCCAGTTTTTGTGGGGGTGTTTGTTGGCCCCCCGGAAAATTTATTATTTTTTGTGGGGTGGATTTCTTCTTTTTTTGTGGGGGGAAAAATTACAGTTAAAATAATATTTGGAGTTGTGTTGTCTTTTACTTTTCGGGTGGGGGGGAAATGAAGGGGGGGGGGGTGGGGGGGGGGGGGGGGGGGGGGGGGGGGGGGGGGGGGGGGGGGGGGGGGGGGGGGGGTGGGGGGGGGGGGGGGGGGGGGGGGGGGGGGGGGAGTAAGCCGTGTTTCTCAGCAACAACTCAACCGAATCGAGTGCTACAACCACTAAATGAAAGGCATCACGGTCCCATTGTAAAATATTGAATGGTTTTGAAATCGGATATCTCGGTTCGGAAATATTGACGGAACAAGTTTAGAAAATGCACGGATTTTGGGAACTAACTCATGTTTGTCAGCAACCACTCCACCAAATTGAGCGCCAAAAAGAGAGGTATCATGGTCTCATTGAATGCTATTGAATTGTTTTGGATTCGGATAACCGGTTCTGGAGATATGGCTGAAACAATTCTTAATTAATTAATTAATTAATTAATCATTTAATTTAGCCGATCATTACAAAATCATATTTCAACTTAAAATTACTGATCGCTCGAATATTGACAGTGCAGCTCTAGTCGGGATTGCAAAAGGTGTGATGAAACGTATGCAATAAGTAGGGGAACGGACATGGTTGAAAAGATGAATACTAGCTGATGCAAATTGATCAATATTTAGGAATAAATCAATTATATTATGCTATTAAAACAAGTTTTATGATATGCTTTAGATCATGTTAACAGAACAAAGTGATTTATTGCAATCGTATGTTTTGCTTTAAAGCAGTAAGTACCAATCTTCCCTCTTTACCAACTCTGAACATTTTCGTTAGGTCGAAAGTAACAAATTTAAACAATGACTTAATAACACATTTTCTTTCAAAAATGTTAGCTCGGTGGTGTGCGTATACGAGAACAAGCTGTTTAAACTCATTTTTCACGTTTGTTACTTTCGATCAGATGAAAATTTGAGGAGAATGATACACTTAGATCGACTCAAGATTTAGTCAAATTCGACTCAGAAGAGCAAAAGTTGGAGTTACTCATAGACTCAGGAAAATAGCAGACATGAGTAAACGTCACTCATACTTAGGCATAAAGTATTAATAGGAGTAACATCTACACACATATTAAACAATTTTACTCATTCCATGCGTAACTCTACTTTTTTCACTATTGAGTTGAACTCGACTCAATGTTGAATCAATCTCATTAGCCACGTACCTGCACGAAACGTGGCACAAGTAAAAGAGAGAAAGGGAGAAAGAAAAAGAGGGATAAAACCAAACATTGTCTCTTTTCGGTAGATTTTGTTGCATACAAAGCAAAATGCATACAACGCTGTGTCTCCTTTCTAAATAACAATCGGATGTTAGGTAACATTATAATCTTGATACTACTGCCATGCAATTTGTCATTATTGTGTTGAGTATGCAACAAAGATAAAGATACATTATTTTCTGTCCCAACTTTGAAAAGTTAGGACAATGTCTTTATCATTGTCCTATCGCGAGTTTGGGTTCACTGTCAATAAGAGTATAAAGATAGGCACGAAATGTATCTACGGACTCTTATTTTTACCAAATCCTTCAATCGCAATTTTAAATCCACTAGCATGGAATGTAATTTAGAATCCTTTACTTGATTGATGCAGATATTCTTTACAGTAGTAAAATAGTTTGTAGAATGCACTTGTAAAATTTGAAAGTTTACGAAAAAAAAAGAGTTCGCTTCTAGCATCGTCTGTGAATGGTTGTGTCGATGCTTTATTGCCCACTGTTTTGCTTTCGGGCTTGGCGCGCTTCAGATTATTCTGGTTATCTGTTGTTCGGCGGCGCGATTATGAATCATAAATATGATCACATCACTTATCAAGGTGAATCCTGATTCATCTTGCCCTGCCCTTCTAACATTTTAAAAAGCCTTCCTTCTTCCAACGACCTTTGCGGGAATGCAGAGGTACACTTACATTCCTTCCCTATTCCCACCTGATTGCAAGGACGTGGTCGGCGCCGTTATTGATTATTGGAGAAATTGAATCACTGAAACGTGTACAGTGAGAATGGTCGGTTACTCCCAACCACATTCAGTTGATTCATTGTGCAATTTCATTGATTCTGATCAATCACGGAGTAGCAACCATTGATACGTACAGTCAGTCAAGCTAAGCTTTGATAGGATTTTGCGGAATAATGTAGAAATAATCAAAGCAAAATACAATTTTGAGCCCACCCATAGCGATAGACCACTTAAACAACCTTACTCCAGTTTTAAGAAATATGGAACCTAGCTACTGGACCAGTTTCCAAAAACTGCAACTGCTATCTTCTGAAACACACCGCCCGACATTCGCACACGCACAGTGGTCTTAATTACCCATTGCACAACCGCCACACACCCTTAGGGGGCTAATCGCAGCAAAGCTCCGTAAAATGCCACAGGAAATTGTCCGACATAAGAGGCGTTGCTTCTGCGTTCGGCTTGATGTTATAAAGACGAGGTAATTGCTTACAACCCCAATGCTACGAGGGCAACGAATATAAAGTTTCATTTTTGGTGGCAATCTGAGCTTTACCGCCACCAAACCCGGCGTCTCCGTCGACTCGTTGTCATCATCACCCAGCAAATTAACTGACAATCTTTTACGACACTTTAGTGTGGCACCAAATTGGCAAGCTGTAATTACCTGAGGCTGTGAGGTTTCCCTTAAATGCCGGGCTGCTGCTTTTGTTGTTGTTGTCGGTTATTGTCAAGTGTGACATTGCAAACTCTTCACCACTGCTGGTTTTAATCCGATTAACGATACACTCGTTGTCGTCGTCTTCGCTTACAGCCATAAAACGAAAATATCTCCTCTCATAAAAAAGCTTTCTGGAGGGCTCAATGAAACGATTTCCGACTTGCAAGAGCAACTGCACCGAGACCATGCTTATGCAATCGAGCTCCAGCAGTCATCTCACCGTGTGGTTTGGGTTATGAAATAATAGCATAACCTTTATACCCGCAAGCCTCCGGGGAGCCAAGCAGCGCCAATCTTTGGGAAAGAGAACTCGGTTGAATGCTCTCGCTTTCTGTCAAGCCGGTACACGACTTGGCTGGGATCTGCGGTTGTTCATAGACGGACAGGCAGATCACGCGCACAATCCGACTAAGGCGAAGAAAATGATCATTCTGTAAGATATTTGCCCCGTGGGATTTTGCCGCGTAAAATGATCGATTCTGCGGTTTGACGGCTGATTTTAATTGAAATGATGAGCTGGTGGGATCAAATGTAGAACAGTGACAAACCCAGAAGTGGGCCAACCACTGATAACTCAGTGGATTTCAGTACGTTTCTTAAACGGAGTAAAGCTGTGTTTGTTTACGATTCGCTCCATCGAGTCATGACAAACACATGTGTAACCTTTGAGAATAAACTAACGAGCATCTAGTACCTTTACCGGCCACCAACATCATTGATCCCCATCGTTGGTCAAGGGGGTTCCACTCCAGCGTCAGTCGGAACCTCTTGGACCTGAATTCACTCATTGGGTAAATGCCTTACCTGAAAGTAAACGAAAGGAAAAGTGAACTTTTTAGCATAATTAACCATCGGAGTTGTTCGTTTATGAATGTTTCGCTCGAAGCGGTTGATGATTTTGGTTTACAGTCTACAGCCAATTACGCAACGGTTCCCGCAACGCGTCCCAACAACGACACCGATGGTGGTCCACGGCTCGTAAGAGTTATGCGTGCACTTGTTTTCCCATCGCCCGAGACATGTCGTCGTCGTCGTCGCGATTTTTCGCAATTGATGCAAAACAGGGGAGGCTGGAGCGATTCTGATTGCATTTTACCAGTGTGATTAAGAAATATGTGTTCGCATGCACGGGGCAGAGCGTGTGTGAGAAGTATAGATGCGAAGCATTCAGACCGGTAATGAATGGGGCTGCGGTGCTGCTCAGTGCACTTCATGCTGTAGGGGTTTTGTAAAGGTTTACGGAGAAAACGAGCACACTTGTAGATGCAATTATCTGGAAACCTTGTCAACTAGTGTGATTTATTACAATTGGTGTTCGTATTGCTATGGCTGATAGCAGTTGCAGGCTAGGCGTTCAATGGTGGTGAGAGGTATTTACATTTTTGAGCAAAAAGAACGGTTTCAGTTGGTTGGTAATTGGAAACCTGCTTTGCTATGTTTATTGAAATGTAATCACATGCTGCGGGATACCAATTTGAAACTGAGTTTATGTGGAATTTCAAGGGCTACAGGTGGTACTAAGAAAACACAATATCTTGAAAAATCGGGCCTAGATAATAATTATAATCGAGGGGAATTTAAAGACAAGAAACTTAATTTATGAGGCAATATTAAATCTTGCAATTAAATTACTAAATTTAAGACAAACCACGGCAAGAATATTCAATTTACAGGTAAAACCGGGATGTATGTAAGCGAGATCGCAGCAAGCCGTGCTTTGAAAATGACGTGTTTTGCTTTTGCTGCGTCGTTTTCACGGAAATAAAATTAAAAAATATTCCTTCATTCAACTAAAATAAATGGTGAATTCATGGTTTTTCCCAGTGCTTTGCGTAGGACGTAGTGAATGGAATCCCTCTCATAGTGTGTTATGGTCGTGTTTCTTAAGATGGGTTGTTTTTTCCCCATTTTTTGTGTTTTTAGTGACCCGCTCCCGCATCCGGACGAGCTTTCCAGCATCAGATAAGGAACATTGGTGAGGTCGTTTCATATTATCAAAAATATACCTTAGCTATATACACGCCAGGATCAAGAATTTCCATTTTTGATTCTGGAAGTGTGAAAACTCTTCAAATATCCATTTGATGTGTGAAGATTTTCATGCGGGGCTTATTGTATATGAAGATGACCTCAGAATGTACGTGTATGAACAGGCATTCTTGAAATGGGTCGTTGGATTTTCAATAGAGCTGTCACCTTCAATCTCCAGGGCTAAAAATGTTTGCAGATAGTGATCACATATGAATTATTGAAGAAATGCAGACAAGTTTCTTCCATAAAATCACTGCCAGTCAGAGGGATATTGATTGTAAACACACACACATTCTGTAAGAGGGGGGATCTCATACAAATGAAACACAAACTCGTGCATAACTCGAGAACTAATCAAGCATTTTGAACCAAATTAGGCATGTGGAGTTTTTGGAGGAGAGAAATGTTTCTATGGAAGTTTGAGACCCCTCCGCCATCTGGAAGGGGGCGGGAGGGGGGTTTCCATACAAATGCAACACAAATTTCTGCATAACTCGAGAACTAATCAAGTAAATCGAACCACATTTAGCAGGTGGAGGTTTTTGAAGGCAAGAAATGTTTCTTAGTTGACTCGAGCCCCTCCCTTCTCTGAAAAGAGGGCTCATATACAAATGAAACACAAATTTCTGAATAATTAGAGAACTTAGCAAGTTAATGGAACCAAATTTGGCATGTGGAGGTTTTGAAAGGCAAGAAATGTTTTTATTGTGGTTTGAGACTCCTCCGCTCATTGAAAGAGGGGTCTCTCATACAAATGAAACACGCATTTCTGCATAACTTGAGAACAAATCAAGCAAATGGAACCAAATTTGGCATGTGGAGGTTTTTGAAGGAAATAAATGTTTCTAACGGAGTTTGAGACCCCTCCGCCTTCTGGAAGGGGAGACTCCACTAAAAATGAAACATACAATTTTTGCATAACTCGAGAGCCAGTGAAGCAAATAAAACCAAATTTGGCATGTTGAGGTTTTAGGAGGGAAGAAATGTTTCTATGGCAGTTCAATACCCCTCCCCATTATGAAGGGGGGGGGGGGGGGCTCCCATACTAATAAAAAGCAAATTTCTAAATAACTCGAGAACTAATCAAGTAAATGAAACCACTTTGAGCAAATGGGGGTTTTTGGAGGCTAGATTTCTATATACATAAAAATGAATTTCTGTCTGTCTGTCTGTCTGTCTGTCAGACCCTTACAGACTCGGAAAGTTCTGAACCGACCAGCGTGAAAATTTATAGGAAGGGGTCATTGGGGCTGGGGAAGGTTTTTTATGATTATTTGAGACCGCTACTCTCTCAGGAAGGGGGGCTCTCATACAAATGAGAAACAAATTTCTTCATAACTCGAGAACTAATCAAGCAAATCGAATCAAATTTGACATATGGGGGATTTTGAAGACAAGAATTTTTCTATGGTGGTTCAAGACCCTTCCCCTTTCTGAAGGGGGGGTTTCAAACAAATGAAACTCAAATTTTTAATATAATCGAAGAGCGAAGTGTGATGGTTCGGGAACTAATCAAGCAAATGGAACCAAATTTGGCATGTGGGGGGTTTTGAAGGCTATGATTGTATGGTGGTTGAGAAACCACATCCCTCTGGAAGGGGGGGTTCCCATACAAATTAAACACAAATTTCTACCAAAAATGAGAATTATCCAGGTTACTTAAACACAAAACGTGTATTTCTCGGGTAAGAAGCATGTTTTGATAGAAGTTTGAACCCCTGTTTATTCAAGAAAAAAAAACTCATTCCGAAAAAAACCATAAAAGTGCCAGTCATATTAAATTTTCCATCAATTAGTTGCACCGGGTTCAGCTAGTAAATAAATAAATAAATAAAATTATTATTGTAGCTTTTTTGAAGAAGACAATTGCTTCATAAATAACTGAGTAAGATTCAAATAGCTCAAAATGGTTGAAAAGCGATGAACATAACGTTATAATGATATCGATTTGTTCTACATTTAACAGTTGCTTTTGAGCGTTTAAACCTTTAAGCACTCGCGCTGTAATACTCTGTACAACACCTGTAGATTTTCCCTTAGAGGCTATTCATAAACCACGTAGACTTTTCGGGCAGGAGGGGGGGATTTACCAAAGTATACGCTCCATACAAAATTTCAAAAAATTGTATTGAGAATAGTCTACGAGGGGGGAGGGGGGTCTGAGATTTTCAAAAATAAGTCTACGTGATTTATGAACAAGTCCTTACGATTTTGCTGCAGAAGCACCAATCGAAGGAAAACCAACGGGTATTCCTCTAGAAGCACGTTCTGATCCAAACAGCGTATTTCTTGATAACCGAAGTACCTCAATTTGCGCGGTAGAATGCGGTATTGCGAGACGTGTCCGAATAAATATAATATGTAGTGTATCAAGTATGATTCCGTCTGGCTTCCGTCTTTGGCAAAGGGGCCCAGAAGGTCAAAGCCCACGCAATGGTGAATATGATTAAGGAATGTGATCAGTACGCGGCGGTAGTGTGCAATGAAATTACTTAAAAATGCTCAATAGCTAGTCGATGCAAAATGCTTTAAAGAGAGAGAGAGGGGGAGATAGGGGAGAGAGAGAGAGAGAGAGAGAAAGAAAGAGATAGAGAGGGAGAGAGAAAGAGAGAGTGGGAGAGGGAGAGGGGGAGAGAGAGGGAGAGAGAGAGAAAGAGAGAGAGAGAGAGAGAGCGGAGAGAGGACGAGAGAGAGAGAGAGAGAGAGATAGAGAGAGAGAGAGAGAGAGATTGAGAGAGAGAGAGAGAGAGAGAGAGGGGGGGGGGGCGATATCTAACTTCGATTGTTCAATGATTAAATTTTTACATTTGGTCTCATTGTCAAGTTAGTTTCGAGACTTGGTAGATATAGAGTCTTATATATTTCATTTCTTTAGCTTAATTCTTAATTCATGATAAACGACGAGATAAACGAAATACATTTATTTATTTAGTTCTTAAAGCAATCAATGATATTTATGGGCTCAGGTGTATTACACGCGTTTGAAATTGTGGATCTTAGGGAAACTTAACCTTCTCAAAATATTGGAGTAAATTCTGACCCATGGCCCAACTTCAATGTACGCTATCTTTTTTGTTTTTTTAAACCAATCGGGCTGAAATTTTCTTACGGAATTTTTACGGAATTCTTCATTTTTGTTCCAAAATAAAAAATAAGACTCATTGTAGAGAATAGGCATCTTCAGCACAGTTTCTCAATGCGTAACGAATTGTATTTTGATATTATTATATTAGTTCCAAATCGTGCTGCAGAGATGGCGCTGCTGGCTATCTTTGCCAAATGAAGCTCTGGATAGTTGCCGTCTTTGGAAAAGTTTCTCAGTATGTCATTAGTTGTCTTTTGAGATTATAAGATAATTTCCAGATCTTGCTTCAGAGATGGCGCTGCAGTCTATCTTTGCCAAATGAAGCTCTAGGTAGGTGCCGTCTTTGGCAAAGTTTCTCAGTATGTCATTAGTCGTCTTTTGAGATTATCATATTATTTCCAGATCTTGCTTCAGAGATGGCACTGTAGTCTATTTTTACCAAATGAAGCTCTAAAGAGTTGCCGTCTTGGGCAAAGTTGTTGAAAATTTAAAATGAAGACATTTGAAATAATCACATTAATTACAGATCTTACCGCAGAGATGGCACTGCAGTCTATCTTTGCCAAATGAAGCTCTAGATAGTTGCCGTCTTGGGCAAAGTTTCTCATTCGGACATTTGTCGTCTTTTGACGCTATCATATTAGTTCCTGATCTTTCAGCAGAGATGGAGCTGTAGTCTATCTTTGTCAAATGAAGCTTGAGAGAGTTGCATGTATACCTTACATGGCTCACAAAAAGATAAGGCTTAAACAACTGAGGTAATCTCTGTAAGTCTGTATTGAAAACGTACTATTTGTAGTATTCGTTGCAATTGTGTACGTTTGTTCGTTGCCGGCTGGCAAGGCCTGCATCAAAACCCCTTGCCTCGTCCGAGGACCATCGGTTTATTTATGTTCCAACCGCTTACAAGACTCTTGGATGCAGCCACCTCTAACCTGAAAAACAAACGCTGTTTGGAGTCGCCCTTAACATGGGATACATACGTTCGAAACAGCCCCCTCCTTCCAAATCAGCGTACAATCAAAGTCCCACCGGGGTAGATTACCCGATCTTTCCTATCTTTACTCGTACCCCAGCCGGTGCCACGGAAAGGAAGGGATAGAAGTTACTGGACAAGAGGCTGTGGACCATAGTGGAGTCTATTTTATATCTGCACGCATCGAAGTGCCAATGGTACGTATTGTCCAGTAATTTAGCAGCCTTCCTTGCAATTTAAATTAATATTGTAAGAATATTTTTTTGGGTAAGCTTTTTCAGATTTGTTGTTTTTTCGTATATTAAGCAAATTTCCTCTTATTTGGGTTTTTTTTTGACGATGCTTTGTTCTGCAATTCTTTTGAATTAAGTGATACCCGGTAAAAAAAACTTCAATTGAGATTTTCCGAGAAACTGGCAACCCTAATTTTGTTTCAATTTTGTTTGTCGTTCATTTATCAATCAATAAACGCTATACTGTGTGTGTGTGTGTGTGTGTGTGTGTGTGTGTGTGTGTGTGTGTGTGTGTGTGTGTGTGTGTGTGTGTGTGTGTGTGTGTGTGTGTGTGTGTGTGTGTGTGTGTGTGTGTGTGTGTGTCAACCCTAACACCCATTGACCGGCAACGGTATTATGGAAGATATCTATTTACAACAATCCTACATATCCGGGAGCTAGAAAGTGATAGCTCTATTGCACATTCAGTAACCCATTTCAGAATGTCTGGACCCTCTGCAACTTTTTCGTTTAGCAATATTTTTGGTCGAAAATTTGACAACACTACAAACAATGTATAGAACTTATGTGACCTGAATTCCATGTTGATAAGGTTTATAAATTTTCATAACGTATGTGAACATTTGCACAGATATTTCAACATGGTCAATGTAGGGTGAAAAATACTCATGTTGGTGCGTCAACCTTGACGCCAGCTGTAGTCCAAACCACTTAATGGAAACAGTTGAAATTTTTTCCACATTATTTCGTACATTTTTTAGGTTATGGCCAAATTTTTAATATGCAACCTACATTTTTCACAGATATACGGATTTTTGAAATTGGTATATCCAAAAACGACTTTTTTCACATATGTTATGAAAACTTCAAAATTTTTAAGCCTTATCATCATGAAACTTTGGTCACATAAGGTCCATACATTGGCTACAGTGCAGTCAAACTTTCAGCCAAAAACATTGATAATTGACAAAGCCACAGAAGACCGAACATGGCGCCCTTTGGAAGCAAACCTCTGCTCGGCTTTTTTTTTTTTTTGGGTTATTGAATAGATTCCCGATGGCGGCCTCTTTATTATTTTTTTTATACTCTGGATAAAAAAAAAGTAAAAAATGAAGTGTTGATAACGCCGTTGATATGCAACGGTAAAAAAAAAATGTGTACTAAAGTGGTGAGGTTGTGTGTATGTGCAGCCTAATGTGGCGCACGTGGTGTTTTTTTCTTTGTTGTGGTGTGGTAATGGCCGTTTTGGATTGTGCTAGTTTTTTTTTTCTCCAATGGTGTGACTATTTTATCTTTGCTGTAGTGCTCTTTATTGCGGTTTCAAGTTAATTTTCGTAGTTGGCACAAATTGGAAAAACATTTTAAATTTAATAATTTATGCCCGAGTGTCACAATATTACCACTAATAACCAAAACTAAGCTGATGTAACGCTTCTTCCGGGTGCGGGTGCGAAGCACACAAAAAAACAAAAAACGGTAAAATACTACCGACACTCACACATTTCGGGAGGGAATCGATTGTGTTCACTACGTCTTGCACAAAGCACGCGGAGATTTTATGATTTCACTGTTAGTTTAAGTTAAATTACGAATTTTTTTTTTGCGAAAACGACGCAGCAAAAACAAAACACGGCAGTTTCAAAGCACGGCTTGCTGCGATCTCGTAATGCCCATTCAACTCTAGGTTGAGTAAAAACACAATTTGCTAGATCTTGCGTGTCTTCCCTGGTCAGTTGCCCAGTTATTCTTGCAATATCATTGAGTTCCTAGGAAACTCCTGAGCTAGTACCTTCTAACCCAGTATGTCAATCCAAGGAAGTCGTTTCTTCACTCAAAACCGGTAGAGATCCTGGAGAGTGTACTTGCATCATTAAATTTAAGGTTTCTGATGCATTAGCCGTAAAACTACCATTATCCTTTTTAAGAGTACGATTTAGCAATAAACGCTATGCTGGGACAGAATTTCATAAAAATCTGCAACCTTTCTGGCCAATCTGTACGATAATAAATAAAAATGCCCACATATCAAAGCACGGTAAGACAACCAACAAGAGGAGGCAGCCAGCGGAAAGACTTGCAATAGGAAGTGTTTCAGTATATGTCCGCTTTCGGCGCGTAGTTGAAACCATTTGTACAATTATTTAAAACAATGTTCTTGCATTTTTGAGGCCACTATATAACTTTGAATTTCACGTATGATCTTACCCGTAATAACGATTGGACAAAGATCAGTACAGCAATAGATAAAGCCGTAACGACGGTAGAAGGGCTTTCAACGCTGGAGGAATATCACTCCAGCCTGATCTTAGACAGCGCACTTCAAGCTCAAATTCGACCGGTTCCAGGAACGTCGTTTCGCAGGAAACATTGACGGGCTAACGATGAACACTCTTTGGAACACGGCACGAAGATTGCGTAACTGAACCACGGACAACAAGAGCGAGGAGTACTCGGACTAATGGATCCTAAAGGTTTTCGTTGAAAATGTTCAAATTTAAAATGCACGTAGAAGTAGGCAATCTAGAAATATTCTTATTTTATAGATACTTAAAATTTACGCTCCCTTTTTCCATAGTTTAAAAAACGCTCCCTTCTCCCATAGTAAAAAAAAAAGATTTATACCTATTGGAAGTGAAAATTTGGCTCTGTTCAGTTGATTCGATTAAGCCTGTACAAATAGATGAACTTGATAAAAAAGATATTGATCTGAAGCGCAGGTATTATCATCTACCAATCTAACGACAAGGTTAGCATATCAAACCAAACGGCCTTTTTCAGGGCCACTAAATATAATTTTAGAGTCTATAATAGAATTTTCTATCATATTAAACATATAAATGTAACGAACGGTTTAACGAAGCCTAGCTCAAGCACGGGTCTTAATGTCAATGTATTAAACACAACGCTATTATATGTTCAGTTCATTCAGATAACTCAACTTAGAGTGTAAGATTGAAAACTACTGAAAAAAAAAGACCAACAAAAAGATGTTTACACTTTGATTGTTGTTTGTTGTATTCTCCCAATGCGCGGAGTAATGATCTATGATGAAATTTGTCAGAAGCAGATAATTTCCCATCAACATGAGAGGCTCTAGGAGTGGACAGTAATTTATTGGCAGAACTAAGAGAAATGAAGAGAAAGTATTGATAGTTCAGTTTAGGTTAACGGCAGGCTTTGAAAATTGAAAGATACAAGTTGAAAAAACGCGGAGGGCATATGACGGTAGTATACGATTGTGCGCATAATCTTTTACCAAGCTATCCCAGATGCAGGATAGGCAAGGGGGAGGATACCCCCTTGACTGGTAAGAAGAATATGCGATCGATTGTGCTCTTATACTACCTATTGCTTTGTTCTGGTTCTAGCGATTTGTTTGTTTCCCTCTCCAAATGCATAACATGGGTGAGAAATTATCTTATTAAAAGATTTTGACTATATTTTAAATTTTCAATATCTCTGTTTGTATAAGAATAAATTTACACCTGTAACTTATGAAAAAATGTAACGCACTAAAAAGTTTGGTTTTTGTCAATTAACACGCAAAGTCGTCTTGAGTCGTGCCTCTATATTTATTCATTGTACTTTATGATTTGCAATCAAAGTCGATTGCTTATCATTCAAAAGTGATAATGCATTTGAAAACACAACTGTCACGATAGCCGCTGAACTCGATACTTCCGCATATCCAATCAAACCATCATCGATCAAATTGCTTCATAAATATCCCATTGCCCTTTGTAGCAATAAAAAACGCCCAGTATACAGCTTGCATTAATTCCCCACTGCCATCCACTGACAAGTCTGATTCTGTCTGCCCATCATTAAGATGTTCCACTTAAAACCCGGTGCAGTGCACACATGCCTAAGTTCAATTTCGCTTTTAATTGTCTTCCAACTAACTGATGCACTTCTGCCTACAACTTCCATTCCGTTCGGATCAATTTGCGGAGCAAAGTTGGCTCCATGAGCCTCGCTGCTTCAATTACTGAACCGAGCTCAATAAATCCATTCGTCGCCATCAGAGCTCTCTTTCTCTCTTTCGATCGGTACAAATCGATCAATCAAAGTTTCCGCGCTCACGCGTTCTCGCGACCGACCGGACCGGAGGCGCCTGTCATATCGAATCATAGAATCAATCATCGCGTTCTTGGGAGTTTACTCCAAGCGAACGATAACAAGCGGTAGCAATGGCACGAAGCAGTAAATTGCTTGGTCTATAACCTCAACCGGAGCAAGATGGATATTTGTACTCAGCGCAGATAGTGCTTTCCATTAGCAGCGGTTCGATTCCAATCAGTGATGTTTCTTGGATCGTTTTTTTCTATTGATACGATGACATTCGCCGTTTTCCTCTAGATTGGAATCCCTGGAATAAAGGTACCAATATATCTTCACAGAGCGGAAAATTGCTCCAGATGTCAAGTGCCACGATTAGTTGAAAGAGAACTGTTGGTGCCAGGAGGGGAGGGGGACTGAAGCACTTATCGAAACCAATTTGTTCCTTTGTTTAGCAACAACAAACTTTTCAATCAATGTGACCAAGTGCAGTTTGCTCTTTGAGAGGTTGGGTGACAGGATGGATTGCACAGCGTGGAGAAAGCCAACCGGAAAAAGTTTGGTGTTCTACCGGAGAAATCAAAAGAGCAAAGTGAAAAGCCTTGTAAATGACCTCGATAATTGAGAGAAGTTTGGAATTGTGGTTTTTTTTTTCTGGCGATTGGTGTTTGAGAAAGAAGTTGGTGAGTTTCATGGTTCCTTGTTCCGAGAAACTTTTCTGGGCTTTTAGTGATTTCTTTTCTGATATTTGCTGAAGGGTGCTACGATCAAAATTTGGTCAACTTAAACTTGACGCATTTCTTTAAATCGCGCATTTGTAAACCCCACAATTTGTAGGTGTGGGCGAGTGAAATGATGCCTTTAATTTGATTATAACATTTGCTCTATGGATATTCAAACCGTGATTTTCCCGACTAAGATGAGAGACCCAGACTTATAACTCGTCCCAAACTCAATATGTACTAGCAGCCAGTAATCATACCACCACGACTTCGTAGCGAAAGCTTTAAAGACAACGCCTCTCGCAAACATGGCAATAGATCGACAATTGACAAGTGCTATTCCAAGAATCTCGAATCTGAATGCATTCACAGTGAATTTCAATTCAATAACAGCCACCTGAATGACCTGTTCCGTAGAATTTAAAACATTTTCCCAGCCTGAAATGGCCATTGTTTAAAAGCATTCATGTTACGTTACGCTTCTCTATCTCTTCATCCATTGAAATTCGATAGACTGTAACAAAAGGATGCTAAAGCTGCATCTAAACATTGACAATTGGAATTTCATCGGTAATTAGCATCGCATAGCGATCCGACGTGTTGGATAGGAATTCGTTTGGAGATTTATTTTTCTTCTCAAGTCTGTCATCAGCAAATTAAGTCCTTTCGCCATAGAAATTGCTTCATTTGTTGGGGTAATTCATCAGAGACATAATTCAATTACGTTCAGGATCTTTAAGACATCGAGCAGAGAAATCCACGGATAAATTGCACACGTGTTGCGCGAGTTATGATCGTTTCACACGCGATGTTCCAGACCAGTTCTGCCGTCGGACGAGGTAAATGAGGGGGCCTCAGGTGTGCTGCAAAAACACTCGCGACACGTAATCCTCCTGCTGCATAAATCATAAACTGCTCGTTTTGCGCCATACACGTACACAAGCACCCGGTAGCGGGAATCCGGAAGGGCACCTCCTCATCAAACGGACATAAAAAAGCATCGAAGCCCCCGTGAAACATTTGCAACCCATCGTCTCTATTCGGTAAGGGGCAAGTTTCGCGTCGAAGCTAGGTGCTTATTTCGGGTGAGTGCCGTCGCTTAAAAGCATTTGCCAATTTTGCTGTGCACTAATTAATGTTGATGAATGAATAAATGAATTCGGAATGAGGTGCCAACGACCAACGACTTCGCCGAACTTAGACGGCAAAATGGGTCCGGGCGAGGTGAGGCTTGAAAAGTCTCATTTTTCCTAGCAGAAACGTCTTTTTCAGAAGAAGTCAATAAGTACCTAGCAACGGCAGCCAAACGAGCAAAGTACAAATTCCTATTTCGGCTTTTTGCCACTTGACACCCTGAAAGGCACACGGACCGAATGAAAGCCAGTCGTTGTTGGTGTGCAAAATAAGCTGCGAACAAGGCAGGCGATGAGAATTCGGTTGGTTAATTCATACAATTGAAGGTGGTGCTGATTGACCGCCGAGACAGTTCGTGATGAATGTTGATATAAGTTTTGAAAATTAACGAGCGGACAAATTACGTTTATCATATTTTCCTAGTTGGGGATGATTATTTTGATGATCATTGACTCCTCTATTACTCGTTTATAATCATGCCACCTTCGAAGCAACGTTGAAAATAGAAGAAATTTGTTCTTTGCTTGGTGAATCGTTCGTTATTTTTAAGCAACGGATTTGGATGATGCTATTTGCTATAATATCTACAGAAGCATTTAATTCAAAACATGATCATACACTTGATCAAACAAAATGTAACGCTGGCTTATCAATTACCAGGTTATGTTGTTTGGTTCCTCTGATAAATAATGGAACCCTCATTCACGAACTGAACCGGGGGTTCGTTAAAAAATCTCCATATTAGCTGGAAAGATTTCCTAAATTTCACGGGAAATTGTCCCAAATGTTCACTCATGACGTCCGGTTTACTAAAGATCCGGACGCGTTATTTTATTTTAAAGCAGCGCCTCTCTGGGTCAGCTTTGAAATGTTTTGACAGTGATTTGTTTTCAAAGTACACAGGTTTCAGTGTTGAATGTTTCGTTTTGATACGTGCAGACGAGACAGTAAAATTGACCCATATCACCCGCTCAAAACTCCGACGTACCCAGTTGGAAATATTGCAAACAAGATAAAAATGACCGATTCTTCCCTGGTAAATGTTCTCAAGCGAATCCGTATTCGCAAGAGTAGGCCCGGAAGATTCAAAGCAAACGCTAATTTGGAATTTTGAATCGGCAGCTGAAATGGAAGGTGTTGATGTCCATCAATGAAAATCCAGAACCCTTGAATCGGTATGTCACCGAAAAATACGGTCCCAGCCATAGTTCCGTCCGGAAGATATAAAACAAATTAATTGAATGGAATAAAGGGTGTTTCGATCAAAATTTGGGCGACTTTAACTTGACGCATTTCTTTTCATCGTGCATTAAACAATTTGCACACCACTCATTTTGAAGATGTGTGCGTGTAGCATCATGCCTCTTTTTTCATTTTGAGATTAGCACTCCAGTTATCAAAATGTCGTCGAAGGAAGAGAAGCAACGCATCAAAATTTTGCACGTGCATGGCGGAAATCCAAACTACTCTCATGTCAAGTTGGCGAATTTGTTGAATATGGCTAAATCAACTTTTACCAACGTATTATAAGTGTTCGGTGAACGTTTGTCGACAGTCAGGAAAGCTGGATCGGGGGAAATCGAATGTCAGAGGCCACAGCGACGACAAAGAGTCGCCCGCTGTTTCGAGCGGAACCCCAACCTCTCCGTCCGAGATGTCGCAAAGAAGCTGGGAGTGGCGCCTTTAACCGTGGATAGAGCTAAAAACGAGCTGGACTGTCGACTTACAAGAAAGTGGTGACTCCAAATCGTGACAATAAACAAAACACGTCGGTCAAAGCACGATCGCGAAAGTTGTACACGACGATGCTGACGAAGTTTGATTGCGTGGTACAGGACGATGAAACTTACTTCAAAGCAGACTTTAAACAACATCCTGAACAGGAATTTTATACGGCAACCGGACGGGGAAATGTGGCAGATAATTTCAAGCACATTGAACTGTCAAAGTTCACGAAGAAATAGCTGGTGTGGCAGGCCATCTGTACCTGTGGCTTGAAGTGCAACGTTTACAATGCGACCGGAACCGTCAACCAGGAAATTTATCTGAGCGAGTGCCTACAATAACGTCTACTGCCTTTCCTGAAGCGACACAATTGTTCCGTTCTATTTTGGCCGGATTTGGCATCTTGCCATTACGGAAAAAAGGCCATGGAGTGGTATGCTGCCAACAAAGTTCAAGTGGTGCCCAAGGACAAGAACCCTCCCAACACGCCAGAGCTCCACCCAATCGAACAATATTGGGTCATCGTCAAGCGGAACCTTAAGAAGACTCAAAAAGCTGTTGTGAGCGAGAAACAGTTCAACCCAAACTGGCGTTCTGCGGCGAATAAAGTGGACAAGGAGACTGTACAAAATCTTATGGCAGGTGTTAAACGAAAGACCCGGCAATTCGCAATCGGTAAATAGGAACCTTAGCTGAATATTTCTCCTGTATTCTGTGTTAACTGAGCTTGCAAAAGAAAAAGAATTTGACTTATTAATAAAAACTTTGATCGACTCACACACATTACAGTTTGACCCAATTTTGATCGGAACACCCTTTAGTGTAAAGAGTTCAAACGTAGTCGTCTCAACATCTCATTTGGAACTGTTCAGCAGATATTTTGGGCATGAAACGTGTTACCGCACGGCTTGTTACGAAAGAGCTGAATTTTGTACAAAAAGATCATCGAAACAAGGTTGCTGAAGACATGATTTTCGAGCCTAAAATACCTCGTATTCGCCAGATAAGGCCCCGTGCGACCATTCCTTTTCTCCAAATTTAAAATTCCACTTCTGAGAAAGAGATTTGAATCCATTGAGGCTAAAAGAGGAGACTGCGACGAAGGAGCTGAAACCCATCTTTACAGCGACTTATGAAAAGTGCATGGCTGACTGGGTCAAGCCTGTGGCACGTGCGTCCATTCAAACAAAACATAAACGATAACTCAAACGATATTTGTAAAAGTAATGTTGATGCAAATAGTGCTCAGGCTTTTCATTGAGGTTCAAACGAATTCTTAATAGGATGATAATTTGCTTAAAACAAATATTCTTTTTCTATTAGAAACTGTGATGCTCACAGAACTTTCCTGAAATAGGTCACTTCTAGGTTTCTTCTGGGATGCATCTAGATTTTTAATTCTTGATTGCATATGGAAGAGGCCTGGAACACGCTGAAATATTTCTGCTGAAATATTTCCGAGTAGTGGTGAGATACTGTCAGAAAAGTTCTAAAATACTGTAAGGGTAGTTCTGTGTAGTTATTAGTTCAAGGCTGTGTAGTTATTGTGTAGATGCTTCCAGGATTTGTGTTGAATGCATCCAGGATAGTTCTGATCCAAAATTGTTCAGGAGTAATTCCGCAATTGTTCTAGATAGCTTACAGACTAGTATCTGGGATGCTTTCTAAATTATTCCAACACACTTCCAGCAAAGTTGTGGGACGCTTCCAAAAAATTTGAAGTGCTTCCAGAATTGCTTAGGATGCATCCAAAATTCTACTGGGTTGATTACAAAATTGTTCTGGGATGCATCCAGACTAATTTTATGATACATCAAGAAGAATTCTGGGATTCTTCCAGAATAGCTCTGAGATACTTCCAGGATTGTTCTGGGATGCATTCAGAATTATTCTGAGAAACTTCCAGAGTAGTTGTGAGGTACTTCCAGAACAGTTCCGAAATGCTTTCAGAGTTGTTCTGTGTAGTCACTTGTCAAATGCTGTGCAGTTATTGTGTAAATGATTCCAGGATTTTCATTAAATACATTCAGAATATTCATGATCCAAGATTGTTCTGGAATGATTTCTCGATACCTCGAGGAAGATTCCAGAGTAGTTCTAGGATGTTTTTTTTAGTGTTCCAGAATTCTTCCAGCATATTTGTAGGATGCTTTCGTGATTAGCGATGCTCCCAAAACGCTTGGAAATCTTTCAGAATTGTTTTGGGGTGCTTCCAGGACTCAACTGGGTTGCTTAAAAAATTGTTCTGGGATGCATCAAAAAGAATTCTGAGAAACATCCAGGATTGTTTTGGGATGCTTTCCGAATCATTTTGAGAAGCTTCCAAAGTAGTTATGAGATACTTCTGGAACATTTCTTAAAGACTTCCGGATCATCTGGGATGCATCCAGAGTAATTTGGAGATGCATCTGGAACACGTCGGAATGCTCCAAAAACAGTTCTGTGATACATTCAGGATTGTGCTGGGATGCTTCTAAAATTATTCTGAGATATTTCCAGAGTAGTTGTGAAATACTTCCCGAACAATTCTAAAATGCTTTCAGAGTATTTCTGCGTAGTTATTACATAAATGCTGTGTAGTTATTATCTACATTTGTTCAGGATTTTCATTGAATGCATCCAGTATAGTTCTGACCCAAGATTAATGTGGAATGATTCCTAAACAGTTTAAAGAGTTCTGGGACGCTTTCAGCATAGTTTTGTGAAATGCTTCCAAGATAGTTTTGTAATGTTTTCAACAAGCGAAGGATTCTTCTAAAACAAAAATTTGGGATGCTTCCAGGATTCTTCTGGGTTGCTTACAGAATTGTTCTGAGAGGGCATACAGAGTAATTCAGGGATACAAATGGATGAATTGGATGAATGGGTCCTCCCTTAGCTCATTCGGTAAAGGCGCGGCTACAAAGCAACACCATGCTTGAGGTGGTTGGGTCCGATTCCCGGTCTGGTCAAAGAATTTTTCGTTAAGGAAAATTTCTCGACTCCCTGGGCATAGGGTATAATTGTACTTGCCAAACAATCATTTTGATGCAAAAAAAATGGTACCTGGCATCGAAAGCTCTCAAGTAATAACTGCATTTAGAACAATAAGTTGAGAGCAAGCAATAGCTAATTGCAAAAGCAATAACCTTGGAACGCTAAGTATGAAAGAAATGGATGAATTTTGGAATGCTTTAAAAAGTTATGAGATACTCACAGGATTGTTTTATGACTCCAGAATTATTATGACAAGTTTCAAAGTAGTTTTGAGATGCTCTCAGATCAGTTCTGAAATGCTTCCAGAGGATTTCTTCAGTATGATGCTTCCTGCATAGTTCTGGAATGCTGCCCGGATTTTTCTGGGATGCATCCAGAGTAATGTTGGGATTCATCTGGGGGAAGTCTGGAAAATAGTTCTAAACTAATTCTAAGAACTTTCGCGACTAGTTTTGAAATCCAGGACATTTAAAAAATGCTTCCAATGTAGTTCTGTGTAGTTATTTGTAAAATTGTTATTGTGTACATCCTGGGTTTTCATTGAATGCAATAAGAATAGTTCTGATCCAAGATTGTTCTGGAATGATTCCTAAATTGTTCTAGAAAACTTCCAGAGTAGTTTTTGGATACATTCTTAACAGTTCCAGGACGTTTTGTGCATAGGAGCATATTTTTATTCCAGAGGGGATTATTCCAGAACTGTTTTGGGATGCTGTCAGGATTGTTTGGGTTGCTAACAGAATTGCGTTTGAATGCATTCGAGTGATTCTTAAATTTACATGGAAGAATTCTGGAAAGCTTCCAAAATTGTTCTGAGATACTTCAAGGATTCTTCTGGGATGCTTTGAGAATTATTCTGGGAGACTTCCAAAGTAGTAGTGAGATACTTCTGGAACAGTTCTGATATATTACAAGAGCATTTCTGGAATGCCTCCATAGTAGTTTTGCGATGCTTCCTAAATAGTCCTAGGATGCTTCCAGAGATGCATATGGAAGAATCTCGGGATGCTTCCAAAATAGTGCTGAGATGCTTCCAACATTATTCTTGGATGTCTCCGGAGTTTTTCCTACGAAGCTTTTAAAGAAGTTTTGAAATACAGTCCAGTAACAGTTTTGAAATGCTTGCAGAGTAGTTCTGTGTAGTTTATTTTTTCAGGTGCTTCTAGGATTTTTATTGATTGCACCGATAGTTCTGAGATGCTCCTAGGTTGTTCTAGAATGATTCCTAAATAGTTCCAGGAAACTTCCAGAGAAGTTGTGGGATGCTTTCAAAACTGTTTCAACAATCTTTTAACAATATTCTGGGATGCTTTCAAACGTGTTTTGCGATACTTCCAAAATTGTTCCAGGATGCTTGTAGCATTGCTCTGGGATACTTCCAGGACTCTTATGGGTTGCATAAAAAATATTCTGGGATGTATCTAGACTTATTTGGGGATGCATTAAGAAATCAGAAGCATGACAGAACTATTGACAAGTTTCCAGGACTTTTAATCCTGTGTAGTTCTGAGACTATACAAGATTGTTCTGGAATAATTCATGAATAGTTCCAGGAAGCTTTCAGAGTAGTAGATACTTCCAGTAACAGTCCAGTAACAGATCTAAAATATACCCATAGTAATTTTTAAATGCTTGCAACGTAGTTCACTGTAGTTTTTTTTTGTATTTAATTTAGTTTTTTTGCTTCCCGGCTTTTTATTGACTGCATCGATAGTTCAAAGATGCTCCAAGGTTGTTCTAGAATGATTCCGAAATGGTTTTAGAAAGGTTCCAGAGAAGTTCTGGGATGCTTGGGAAATTGTTTCAACAATCTTCCAACAAAGTTCTGGGATGCTTTTAAACTAGTGATGTGATACTTCCAAAATTTCATTTCATTTTCATTTTGCATCATTTGGTGGGGCAAATCAGTCCAAAGCCGATGATGAAGAAGGGGTAATGGCGAACTAGTCTATTCAGACCACATGAACTCCATGGGAAGGAACAAGGATAGGTTAGGGTAGGTGGTTAAGGTAGGGCGTTTTGGACCCGTTAAAAATACTGCAAAAAGAAAATCATAAAATCGTTAATTTACAATTCCGCATTACAATGATATACGGAAAATCCTGAAAAGATAGAATAAGCCGTTCCCTGTAGTTCGTATCAATTTGATCAGGCTATTTGAGATGCATCGGTAAATTCCATGTTGTTTTTACGCTGCTAGTTGCTAAATCAAAGAAACATCTTTCTACGATTTGCTATAATTTGAAAGTCGGCTGTCGTATACCGCACATGTTTATTCTATAATTTATATTAAAATTAAAATTAGAATTGCAATTTAGGTATGTTTGGTGTTTAGTCAATGACAATCAATGAATAAACAACAATGAAAGAATTGCCACGCCAATGAAAAGTGCACCTCCTGTCGTGTCCCTTAACTACTTGATGTCAGGCGTCTACAAACTGTTTCTAGCCTCGGCTAAACGTAAATTGCGGCAAAGCCGGCAGGTAGCACACCTCTTTCTTTCTGAACAAACCCACCTATGACAAACCCCAGTGATACGATACTCTGAGTTTCTAAACGGACCATTCGCTTCCCACAAAACCACAATACTTATGGCCACGGTCTAGAAGTCCACTGCATAGAAAATTCTATGACACAGTTCGAACTGCCACCCCAAATTGAACAAAAACATTTTTAGTTTATTCACTCAACTTTAGTGCCTGTATACATGCGTGCTACGACGCGGCTATTAAATAGAAAGAGGAGCGAGTGTGATATCATCCCCTCTTTGTGTGGATAGACCTTTGGCTCTCCTATGAATGGTTCATTAGAGTAGAAGGTCATACAATGATAGTGACATCTATCATAAATCAGCTATCTCCAATGCATCATTAACATGAGATTGGGCCCTCCTACCAGCGTCCAGGTACAAAATCCAGCTATGGAGAGGGAGTTGTGTGATACTTCCAAAATCGTTCTATTATCTCCAAACTGGTAAGACAATCAACTCGGATTGTTATTGTGACCTTTTGGACCAGTTGGATGAAGATGATTGTTCTGGAATGCTTTCAGGATTCTTCTGGATTTCTTAATGAATTGTTCTGAGATGCATTCAGAGTAATTTAAGCACGCATCTAGAATAATTCTGGAATACATCCAGAATAGTTCTGACATATTTCCTGGATTTTTAATCCAGTGTAGTAGTGTAGTTTTACCTTGTTTTCAGGTGCCTCCAGAATTTTCATTGACTGCATCCAGAATAGTTCTGAGATAATCCAAGATTATTCTGGAATAATTTCTGAATAGTTCCAGGATGCTTCCAGAGAAGTTCTGGGATACTTTCGAAATTTTTCCAACAAACTATGCTGAAATAGTTTTGGGATGCTTCTAAAGTAGTTTTACGATACCTCCAAAATAATTATAGGATGCTTGCAGCATTGTTCTGAGTAATTCTGGGATGCATCTGTAAAAACTCTGGAAGGCTTCCAGTATAGTTCTGAGATACTTTCAGGATTGTTCTGGGATGCTTGCAAGATTATTCTGAGAAGCTTCCACCATAGTTGTGGGATACTTCTGCGACAGTACTGAAATACTTCCAGATTAGTTCTGAGATGCTTCAATAGTAGGTTTGTGATGCTTCCTAAATAGCTCTGAGATGCTTCCAGGATTTTTCTGGGTTGCTTACAGAGTTGCATCCAGAGTAATTCTGGGATATTTCTTCTTCTTTTTTAGCATTTCAAGCTTATTGCTTTCACAATTAACTTATTGCTTGCTCTCAACTTAGTTTTCTTAATGCCCAGTTATTAATTAAGAGCTTTCGATGCCAAGTACCATTTTATCATAGTATGATTATGTGGCAAGTACAATCATAAGCTATGCCCAGGTAGTCGAGAAATTTTCCTTAACGAAAAATTCCTAGACCAGACCGGGAATCGAGCCCAGCCACCTCCAGTATGGTTTTGCTTTGTAGCTGCGCCTTTACCGACTGAGCTAAGGGAGGACCCGAATTCTGGGATACATAAGGAAGAATTCTGGAATGCTTCCAAAATAGTTCTGAGATACTTCCAGGATTATTCTGGGATGCCTCCAGAATTTTCCAAATTCCAACCGAATGAAATAGTTTATAGCCTACTACTATAACATAGAAATTAGCGCTAGGGTGTACACTAGCCTGGGGCTAAATTAAAATTCCAGTTCCAGTGTGACTTTCTGAAGCATATTGGGCCCTATAAAAACAGAAAAAACAGTCCAAAAAACAGTTCGTTTGGATAGCAATTAGTTGTAGTGAAATATTTGTTTCCACAAGGATCGTCGGATCGCTTTGTAGTCTTCGAAGAAAAGTTTCGTTGGAAAATTTCCCAGATAGTTATTGGCTTGGTTTATTTTTAGAGGACAGCGGGTAACCTTACCAGATTTTTCTCTGTAAAAGTAAGTATCACCATGGAAAATCTTGAGGGTTTACCGCGGGCGCTAAAATATAATTTCACCGATCATGCTGAAATTTTCACAGGTATTATAGGGCCCAAAAGGCTTCCAAAAATCAAACAGGAACTGAAATTCAAATTTTGTCCCAAGGTAGTGCGCATCTCCAAAGAGCGGATTTAAAAATTAGCTATACCTCAGATAGCGTCGCACCCCTCGAGCGCTAAAGTAATCTTGATTGCATATTTTCCCGACAAGTAGTTGATCATTGTGTTTTTTGAATTTTATATCTGACAATTCGAAATTACATATAAATTATATTATATAAATGAATATGTTGTAAATATGAATTGTTGTCAAGATGCATCATTTTATTTTCGCTGGAGCTTATAGGTAGTCAATGTTATGTTGCCTGAAAAATCACGCTTTTGGGCCAAACAAGTATCACTTTTATTAAGACTGGCTTTCAATGGATCCACTGGCTTCGGTGTCTTCAATGAAAACTCTAGCGCCTACCACAAACTTCCACCGGTTCTGTTTATGTTGATGAGCTGATCATTTCCGCATTGGGGATGATTCCTAACATGCCCCCAGACCATTACTTCATCTTCTCGGACTGCCTTAGTTAAATCGAGGCTCTTCGGTCGATGAAACCTAGTAGACACTCATCTTATTTCCTTTCAAAGCTAAGGGAACAGATGAGTGTGGTGTGAGTGATATTTGATCACCAGTGTATGGGTTCCTTCAAATTGCTCAATACCAGGCAGTGAGAAAGCGGACTCGTTCGCAAAGGTGGGCGCACAGAGAGGGTTTGTAGTGGAGACAAATTTTACATGATGAACCATTTAGTACATCAGAGTTCCCTTTCGAGTAGGCAAACCGATTGGGATACTGGAATTCTAGGACGACTGTTTCCATTCCATCATTCCAAACTGTTTTATCGAAGGCGTGATTTAAGAAGCTGCACGTTACTCGTAACTAGGAAGGCGACTCCATTTTGGGTGTTTCAATTTTTTATTTAGCTTTCCATAAAATTTATTCATCAATAACTGAGAAAGAGCAATCCATAGAATCATCATTTGATATGAAAAATGGTCAATATGTACAATAGCAAATAAACAATCGGTTAAAACTCAACTCTTGCTCAATAAAAAAAATGGAACTGAAATAACGCACCGAAGCTTCTTCACTCAAGTGCCAACAGCGGCCATCGTCGAATTTTGGCGCTCATAATAATTCAATTTTCCATAACAATAAATTTTATACATTCATCCCACTTTTATGCAATATCGCCCTTCGGAGAGTGATTATTTTCATTAAAAAGCATTTTTATTGCATGCTCCCTGGCACCGATGAGGAAAATCCCCTCCTCGCTCGGAGGTGCTGCCATTCCCGGTAAGCCGGAGGCATTCAGAGAACGCGCATTTTGTATTCTGCTCTGGTTTTTTTTTTCGGTCGAATAGTTTTATGAACTCCACTGTGGCGAAATTGTCTGAGGGGACAGCGAAACTTTCATTACGATTCATAATTTCCGATATTATTGTTTGCGTTGCTCTGCCTACATCACCGGAATTCCAATTACCGGCTTTGAAAATCAGTTTTTAATTACATTTCTCGCATACTTTCTAAAGACCCACAAAATAAAAGAATCGCGAAAGAACTGTTGTTCAATCCTAGTGTAACAATGTACTCAAGCTGAAAGTTATCGCCATTTCAATATCTATTGGGAAACTCAGTGGCACATGTCGTTCCAGTTCAGCAGCCATTCAGCTCAGTAGGACAAAAGTCAAATTATTGCATACCTTCTACGGATCGCACGCCTCCTGACTCTAGAGCGAGCGAATGATCTATTGAGAGATTTCTTCCCCATCGTCGTCGGTTACACAACTGCTGCAAATTGAATCAATAGCACTTACTGGCTAAGACGGCAGCGGACTTCAGCCCTGCAGAAATGCATCCATTCTCTGTCTGTTATGCAGAGCGTTTTTCCTCTGCAAACAGTCTAACCGTGAGGAGGTGCTGGGTGGGCACGATTTGCTCGTTTACAGTTAAATGCTAAATTGAATGAAATTGATCGGTTTTCTCGTTTCTTCCTCGCTTGTAATTGATCCACATAGCAGGCTAACCCACATTCTATTTGAACTAGCATTGCTCTCTAGAATCCATTTTCAAGTGATCGAGAAACAAGCAACCGAAGACATCTTGAAACCACAGGGAAAACGGGTGAATAGAAACACCTATCATCGTTAGTAGATCGACTGTGCTAGTTGGTTGCCGCTTGTGATAGAGTGCATGACGAAGAAATCGATTCAATTCAATGGAAAACTAATTGAATAATAGAGAAGTAAATGATTGCTTCCAACTGAAGCACAATGCTATTGCTGGCGTCAGCGGTGATTGTTTGGTTGCAAAACTGAAAAGTTTCGTTCGTGCTGTTGCTGTGGGTTGGAAAATTGGAAAATTTCGAAAACCACGAGGGGTACGCTGATGACAGCTGGGATCATCGTTACATCACTTGAGGTGCATTGACGTGTCCCTTGTTTAGAATTCCCGAGGTTAGGCAGGACTTTTCCTCAAATACAAACTTTTCCATTGTTGCTTCACAGTAGCACAACAGGAGTGGCTCGATTCGTTTGTGCCATTCTGCGGTGCTCTGCCATCGTCATCGATCAACGATACATCTCCTTTTCACAGAGGTGCACAGGTGCATTGCATTGCCCTGGGTCAAACGGTACACTGCAGCGCTGCTGAAATATTGGTTACCATTCAGGATTGGCACGGGCGCGTTCCGATAGAAACCTGCTCACAGCTGTTTTTCTTTCATCGCTCAGCACTTTTCAACCTCGACCGACAACGACGACGATGAGGACGTATTGTTCCGGAGTTATGAATGGCATATGGGGATGCAAGGAAGGAGGCTCAATTTGGCACATTGTGTCGATTTCATCCGATGATTTACCGGTAGACCGGTTCTGCTCAAACAAGTGTCCGAATCTTGGCTCAATCAGTGACACAGTCTCTAATCCACACATAACCACAAAATGGGTTCGAACCACGGAACGGTGGATCCCTGGAGGCAGTCGTAAACAAAGGCGCAGGTCGGAGAAATGGGTGAGCTGCGCGGGAATTCGGTTATTGGATTTCTCGATTGTGTTGTGGCAAGGCACGATTCGGATGAGGGAAATGACCGGTGGAAATAGTTGGTTCGGTAGCGAATGGTGCCTGTTTAGTTTACCGATACATGCTTTCGTTTCGGACCGCTGCTCCCGGAATGTGGATCAGGCTGATTGCTGCAGAGTTTCATCGATTTTAGTTTACCAGAGCAATATTGCATTCGAAGTTGACGAAAATCGAAACATAATTCGAAACATCTGCACCTCTGTAGGTCGTTGTTTATTCTTCAGGTAGAATACCGAAGGCTTGTAAAACAATAACGATAGTTTGGTCCTCGAACCCATTCGGTTCTTTTATTCGTATTATTTATGAAGTAATTATGAGAATTTTCATGAACCAACACTGTTTCGATTCAAAACCTAAGCAACACACACAACGGGACCAACGGCTTTACTTTCCTTCCGAAGGAAGACGTAACAAGATTTTTTTCGCCTCAGAAAAACCAACGACGACGGGAGGAATTAAAAGAACAACTGGGGGGCCAAGAAGCAGCCGGGTTTCCCACTACACCACCACCGCCGGCGGGGGGTTATGATGTTTTAATGTGTGTATGTGTGGGGGTTGACAAAAAAATATTTTGGTGTTTTTTGAGTTATTTTTTTTATAGGGGGGGGTGTTTTGTGGGGGGGGGTCTCTCTCCTCCGTGGAGAGAAAAAAAAAACCCAATAGACATGTTATTTGATAAAAAAAAAACTTACAAATTGGTAGCAAAAATTGGGCCTTTAAAGGGTGGGAATTTTTTTTTTGGAGAAAAGGTAGCTTTTTCTTCTACGGCAGTTTGTTTCGGTAGACCTCCCAGTGTAACGTTTGCATTTAAAAAAATGGACAAAAATTGCTGATTTTTCATGGGTTTACCTTCACCTGCACTGACGAAACTATCCATGCAGCATTAATCATAGTAACCCATGAGTCAGCAGACAAAATTTGACAGCTCTATCAGTCGAACTCTAGCCGTGATGGCAAAAACAGTGAAGCAACTCCGTTCAGAAGTGTATGCGTTCAAAGAATGGCACACCGCCGCGTCGAAAACGGACATCGTGCGGCACTTTGTGGACGCCGGATACGCCCGTTCCGGCATCTACAACATCTTGGCACTATTAGACAACAATCAGAGCATCGAAAGAAAGCCCGGTTCCGGACCGCCGACGACCCTGAGCGACAAGCAGCTCCAAAGTATGCTGAAGAGGAAGACTGAAGGAAAAGTGCCAACATCGCTGCGTGCTCTTGGCCGGGAGGTCAAGTTCAACCGGCCGAACAGTGAAAAAGTACCTGGCGAACATGAACACACATGTCAGGAAGCGGAAGTCACGTCCACTGGTTTTGGAGCTGCAGGCAATGACGCAGCGGCAGCGGCTGAATAAGATGCCATTCACTCATTTTCCCGGTGAATCGCGACGTGGCGGTGGTGATGGATGACCTATCTCACCCTGGATGGCAACGACTGGCAGGGCACTTCGTATTTTACTTCTCCCACGAAGGAAGTGAGTTCTGAGGTGAAGTTCATTTCACACACCAAGTTCCCCAAGAAGGTGCTGCTGTGGCTGACAATCAGCGAGAAGGGGATGTCAAAGCCGCTCTTCTTTTGCTCCGAACTGGCCGTGAACGGGGAAATTTAAAGTACGAAATGCCTGCCGGAAGTTGCGTCGTTCATTAAGAAATACCGTCAGGGCGAAGACGCGGTGTTCTGGTCGGATCTGGCGTCACCCCACAACTCGAAGCGATCGTTGGAGGAGATGGAGCGGCTGAACATCGATGTGGAACCCAAGTCGGCGAACCCGCCCAACGTCCCCCAGCTGCGTCCCATCGAGAATTTCTGGGCCAACCTGAAGCGTAAGATCTACTCCAACAATTTTGTTGCGAAAACTGAGGAGGAATTGATAAATATGACGAAGAAAGAACTCAAAAACATGCCTACACGCATGTTTTCGTCCGCCATGGCGAATGTTCCGGTTAACTGCCGGAAGGCCGCTCGCAAAGGCGTAGAATTTTTTTGCAAGTAAACTTAAATAGCTTAAATAATTACCTTCCATGGGAAATTTATCAAAAGCAACTATCTGTCTTAGCTTCTTTTTATCACCATCCAAAAAAAGTCCATTTTTTTTAATGCAAACAAAAGAAAAAACAAGGAAGGAAAGAATATAGACATAGATAGATAGAATCAATACCGATGGAAATGAACATCATGAAGGATGAAGAAAGGGACAAGAAACATAACTAAGGATGATCAATGGAAGAAAATAACAAGAGAGAGAACAACGAAAAGGGAAAAAGTAAGAAAGAGTAATATATATGAGGAGTAAATCTGCCTGGAGCGTGTAGTTATGAATTGCTACAATTTATGGGATTGCTTTTTGTACTTTAGGCACTCCTTTAAAAGTGTGAGGGTTCTCACCACAATAAATGCACTTCAGTACAGATTTTGATTTGTTGCTGCAATGATTGGCCGAAAGTACGAGTCTTTTGCAGTTCTTCCAATTGTATACTTTCTGTCTGTAAGGAGTGTATCGAAAATAAGCTATCCACAAACTTTCTTTTTTCTTCTTGAAAACCGATATTTTATTCATACAAAAAATTGATCCTTTATTGTACGAGGTTAAACTTGAACATAATGAAGACCGGATGAAATTTAAGTTTTTCCTTCACGAATTTTCGAACTTTGGATCGAATGCTCTTCATCAAGTTCCGGACAAGTGTTGCATCGCATTTTTTGGACGCTTGAGCCCAAATTTTTTTGAACTCCTGCATGTTCCCAGCTGCCTTACCAGTCTTCTTGAAGACCCTCTTCACGATTGCCCAGTAACGTTCGATGGGTCGAAGCTGAGGGCAATTTGGTGGACTGATATTTTTCTCAACGAAATCTATACCCTTTTCCGCAAGCCAATTGAGTGTGGTTTTGGCATAGTGAGCCGACGCTAAATCTGGCCAAAACAGTGGAGGTGTACTGTGCTTCTTATATAAAGGCAACAATTTCTTCTGGAGACACTCAGATCGATAGATTTCCGCATTTATAGTTCCGGTAGTGTAAAAAAATGGTTGACTTCAAACCACAGGAACATATAGCTTGCCATACCAGTACCTTTCGACCGAATTTCTCCACTTGAATCGACCTGTTCGCATCGCTCACATCCTCCCCAACGACGGCATTCCGACACTCGTTCCTGCTTTTTTGGCCAAATCACGTATTGACATTGATTTGTTCTTCATGATTAGAGATACCACTTTCTGCTCCAGTTTCGGGTTGGAAGAACCGGGTTTTCTGCCTCTTCCTGGTAGTTCATCCAAAGAATAGTGTTCCCCAAACTTATTAATGATGGTTTTAACACTTGCATGATGAATTCCAAACCGCTTCGCCAATTTTCGCATAGTAATACCCGTCTCACTTAGCCATGTGTCCAGAACCTTAATTTTCACTTCCTTTTCAATACGCGACATTTTGAAAACGCAGAATTTGAACCGCACAAACAAGTAAACAAGAGAAAGCTGACAGTCAAACGCACAGCATGCAGTGTTCAGAGCATAAAAAACCATCACAAATACATGCGTACAACGCAAATGTATGTGGATAGCTTATATTCGATACACTCCTTATAAGCGCGCACCGGTTAAAAAGCTCCATCGAATGTTGCATACTTTGGGGGAACTGAACCGGAGTATGTCACACAAAACAAGGGTGAAAGTTGATTTTTTTTTCTTTTTCCAACGATGCTGAATGAAGTAAATCCAGTATAGTTACAAGCTCACGAGCAACTTTAGAGTTCTTAGAATAACAAGAAGCTCGTTTCAAGTCCTCGATAGTCAGACTCGCATCTGAAATATCACCGTCTATCTGCACACCTCGCTAGGACACGTAGATATAATACTCAATATTGATCAATCTTCATAGTCAGAAACCTTGCTATTTTATAGTTTAGCGCTTCTATACGCAATCTGTTAAACCTTTCCATACGTATCGAGATACCAGGATGCTTACGCAGTAATTGTTTAGAAATGTCGAGTGTTCAATGGTTAATTATTAGGCCGAATAAAAGAAAATTCATGGTCCATTCGAGAGCAGATTTTCATGCCTAGTTCGTGTTACTTTGGCCCGTGTGCCAGCTGCTGTGGTGTATGCGCTTCGTAATACTGCTCGGTAAGAAGAAGCAACGTCTGCAACGTGCTCATAGGTATTACTCATAAGAATGCTTCAACATGCCACATGCTCTCCCCAACATTTGATTAAGCAAACAAAAGATGTAAAGCAGTGCACCGGCGAAAATTTAATCATTGTGAACCAATCACAAAGAAACAGGATCTTTGACTACTCATGCAATGCTCATGATATTGAAAAATTTCAAATGATCGCGAAGCTTAACTCTACTCGGTAAGTGTTGCAAGTCAACTCAATAACTTAATAAACCTCCCAAAATCTTCAAAAAACCACACATGATAAATAAACCTTCAAACAACCACAAAAACATCTAACAAACAGACTCTACCATTGCACCATCCCAAACAGTTGTAACAGTTTACATTATCCCGTTCGCTGTTGTTCATCATTAAACAGAAGATCCTCCTGCCGACTGACATCATTCAATCTATTTGCCCTTCCATTTTCTAGTTTTGTTTGAAATAAACACCCATTCTGTGCCCGACTCGTTTTGTCGACTCAGCCTCTTTGACTGGAGTGCGCTGAACACATGCCGCGGCTGCAGAACAGCATCACCCATCAGCGCCCACCGTGGTCAGTCGTGTTTATTGAGCGCTCTCAACACCCGTCGATGTCAGCAAATATTTATCCCAAACAGATTTGACATCGTTTGTTTATTGAATTTATATTGAACATGTGGAAGTTCGACATGAGCTCTACAGCGGCAGAGGGCGCAACTTGACTCCCTGTTGCGGTTTCGTTTTGACGGCACTCCTGTGTGTGTGTGTGTGTTCGCGGTGATGATCACCTAGTGCCTTTGAAGATTATGCATCTCCGTGTTTAATATTAATTCAATGGATGAGGTTGAGGTGATGATGCGACCTAGAAGTTATTCCAACACGCCCGTTGTCAACGACGACAGCGATGATGAACTGAAAGAATGATGTGAAAACGAGATTCTACGCTCGCACTGCTGGTGATAAATATTTTCGGTCGCGTGTATCCGCTTTCAAAGCGCGATGGCTAGGGTCTAATAAGCACTCTGCGATGATAGGTTTCCCTAGATTGAATGTGGTACGAAGGGGGTAATCTGTAAATAATTTACCATCATGTGTGCCACTCAGGATCGTTGGCACATGAGGAGGATTGCCTTTTTCGGTTGCGATTGTCTAAAATTGTCCCATTCATCGAGACAGACGTGTGTGGTGACCTACTGTCTGACATGTTGAACTCAGCTTCCATGGGATCTAAATTAACCGTCTGCTTGTGTTTACAACTACCTCCTTTGGCTGGGTGGAATATGGCTCGCGGTTGCATCTTGTCAGCTCGTAGAAGGGCAGAATGTGGTGGAGAAGTCGCGAAACTTGTGGATTTCCACCTTCTGTTCAAATATATTTGCGCACTGGAGTCGTGAAGTGAAGCAACAGAGCACGTGTGAAAATCAACACCATTACCCGACCCAAGTTGACGTTGACGGCCGTCGTCGTCGTCGTCGTCGTCGACAACGTCCCTCGTGGGTCGTGTGGTTTAAAGTTTAACCTGCGTCACATTTTCTTCTACTGCTTCTTAATGAGGGTTATAACAGCTGAACTGGAACTTCAAGCTTTGCTTCATCTTGGAGGTCGGAGGTCTTTAAGATTTTAAATGGACAATTAATTATATTTTAAGCAGAAAATCTTCTTAGATCACGTTTCGAACTGACCTACCTCTATCGGTATATAGGTTTGTAGTTCCATATGCTATAGCAAGGCTAACATTAGACTCCTTAAGTACACAACAAATAAACCTGTGCTCAGATGAGTGATCATTAAGCAGATGTGATGATAAGATGGGAACAGGAAGGTAATTATTTAAAAGTGTTGCTGAAGTCTGGTTCAGTACGAACCCGGGAATACACTTATCTAAAGTTCCATTGTAGTTCGCTGGTAGTGTAGAAAATGCACTGCAAGCTTTTACCAATTCTGTACACAAAGATGTACAACACGATGCTCCATCATCTTTCAGGTAAATGCATAATGAATTTATTTAAGAATTTTCCACCAATATTTACATGGAGAACGAGCCCTATGCTCACATGGTGTAGGGCCATTAGGATATTAAGCCAAAAGCCAGAGACCTAACCGAAAGTTATAAGACCAAATGGAATATCAGGTCAAACGCTATTTGGCAGAATGCCCTTAGGCCGAATGGGTCGGTAGGTTTTCATCTGTTGGGCCGAAAGCCATGAGGTCAAATGGACCAATAGGCCGGATTTTGAATAGTGAAAAATTTAATTTTAGGAACATACAACCAATGATCCTCCATGGGAGTTTTTTCATTCTTCCAGTCACGAGTAGTTCCAGGGTGGCCACACAATCTTAATTTATAAATATCTCGCATTTTTCCAGAATTTTCCTCCGCATTTTTGCCTAATTTTCCCGACTGGGAAAATGAGTTGATATAAATTGGATTAATAGATATTTTTGAAGTTTTTGAGGAAATTGTTCAATCGGAAATGCTGACTTGTTTCATTTAGGCAAAATGACGGATACCAGCGGCAAATCGTGCTTCTTGCGTATTGCGTAACCTGCTTTGGTCTCTCATTTTGCAAACGAGAACAAAAATCGCTCTATAGAAGTCATTGATCTTTCAAGTTTCTAGAAGCATAAACATCGAAGAAAAATAGTAAAGCATTCAAGGTTTTCGAGTGCAAAATGATGCACGTGCGTTGCATGCATAATGTATTAAGGACTTCGTGAAGGTCTTTGACAGTTCGTAGACGATTCTCTGAGCTACCAAACTCTTTTCAGATTAGTTCACCACCTGACACATTTCATTTATTGAAAATCCTCGCTCCATCGTCACATTTTCGTGCGATAGGATGAGCACCTTTTGAATGAATTTTGTCAAATTTGGCAGCTCTTTCTTGGAATGAGTTCTAGCCAAAATTTGTCCAAACGCTGTTCTTTTCTCTGGAATCCGGCAAGCACCGTCTTTGAAGACAGCATAGCTGCCAAATTTTTTTATCTACGAATGTTTCCAGGTACAGCTCCATATACTTTTAGGATATGTCCATGACGTGAGTAATGACGTAGCGCGTTAAAGGGTACGTTAATGGAGATTTGTTGAGTAGCTTCTTCAAAAAACCACAGTGAAAAGATCGACAGTCGTTGCGGTGTGCCAAAACGTCTTTGTCGGAAATTCTCGCTTTCTTGATTGCCGATTCGGAGGCAAAACCGATTTCGACATTAAAGTTTGGCAGAAGATTGCTCTCCGTCAATACTGTTTTAATGAATGATATTGCTTCAACTGTCAGATACTCGTGCTTAACCATTTTCTCCATGGAGGTTCTCACTAGTCCCTTCAAATCAAGTCAAGTCAAAAAGAAACGAAGCCATAGATTCGGTCTGGGAAACAACTCGACCATTATTGCTGCAAACGTGATGATAAAATTCAGCTTTGGTCCCAGCATCTTATCTTATTGTCTACCGAATGAGCCACAACAGCGAACACTTTTGATCGAAACACCGACGGAAAGCTCCGCTTGAAATTCGGATGACTTTCCTTCAGCTTTCTTTCTCCCTGCTTCCTGACTTCGTCCACAAATCTTCTCAAATGTAACTTGTTTATTTTCCATCCAACGAACATCGCAGAATTTCAGGGGAAAAACCTGGAAAAACACGATTTTACATCATTTTAATCCAAAGCTCTCCATAAGTAATTCTAGTGTTAAAATATTTTGCAAAGTGTTATTTGTTGGATTTTTTTTTTTTTTTTTGTTTATAAAGGGGGGAAAAATGTCAAATTCATTTTTTGAAAAACATTCGTTTCTAAAATAAGCCGTGTAAGGCCTGTACTCGAAAAAGATGCACCAGACAAAAGTGTTCACCAAAAATTTATATTACGTCGGATTTTCTTAAAACTTTCAGGGAATGAACTAATACATATGGATTATGTTTCGGCATAATTACTTTATTCAATTTCCTTTCCATCGCTGAAAGCCCGCACCTTTCCCTTAAGACCCCTCATTACATTTTGTGCAATGGTGGAGCCGACCTTTTTGGTCACTTTCATCCATTCTTTCTTCAACTCCAGCTCGTTCTTAAACACTTTGGACGATTTTCGAACTTTGGCCTTCATTATGGCCCAAAATCTTTCCAACGCACGAATCTCTGGTGAATTTGGGGGGTTGGCGGTTTTTGGTACAAAAACAACGTTATTGTCTCTGTACCAATCCAACGTCGATCGCGCGTAATGGCATGATGCCAGGTCCGGCCAAAATAATGTCTCGCCTCCGTGGAACCGCAGGAAGGGCAACAGACGCTTCTGGAGGCACTCGGTGCGGTAAATTTCGCTGTTGATGGTACCCGTTGTGATGTACGGTTTACTCAGTTTACCGCATTGGCATATGGCCTGCCAGAGCAAGTATTTTTTGGCGAATTTGTCCACTTTCTTCTTCCTTATGTCTTCCGGAACATCAAACCGTGATTTGGCAACGTAGAACTCCAGCCCCGGTATCTGCTTTGCGTCTGCCTTGATGTAGGTTTCGTCATCCATAACCACACACTTTGCCTTCAGAGCCATGTCGCGAATCGAAAGGTTCAGATTACACTTGAAATAATCCAACACTTTCCGGGCCTTCACAGGGTCAGCTGTCTTCGATTTTTTCCACTTCCAGCCCGCCGCTCGGTCGTCTGAAACTCCTTAAACGATTTAACCACCCGAGACACAGTTGTATGGGTGATTCTCAGTTGTCTTTCGGTCCATCTCATGGTCGCAGTCGGATTTTCCATGACGGTGCTCCGGCGATTTTCTTCTTGTTTCGATGACATCTCAATAACCACTGAACCGATTGTTATGAAATTTTGCACATGTGAACAATTCCAAACTAGTTATACCCAGATTTTCATCAATTTTTATCAACGAACAAAAAAGTTACACACAGATAAAAATGGTGCATTTTTTTCGAGTACAGGCCTTAGCCAGATCTTCTAAGCGGTACGTTTTTGAACAGACTGAACAAAGCCAGCAGAAAATGGCCTAGTTGATCTTGTTGTTGTTTCGTATTTACGTGACTTTCAGCCTGAGGCTGGTTCGTCACGCCAGGGAAACGACCTGGCCTTACGTATCGAACCCATCAACACATGGGCCGGGACCAATGGCGTTGTTCCCTCCGAAGGAGCCGGGACCAATGGCTTTACTCCCAGGGAGCCGAGATCAGAGATATTTAATCTAAGAAAATCCCAACGGCGCCGACTGGAACTAATACCAGACCGACCGGGAAGAGAGGCAACTACGCTAACTACTACACTAACGGCACCGTCAATTCGGCCTAGTTTCGATTTACCTAATAGCGTTCGTCGTAAAGACATTTAGCCTAATAGAATTTAGCGTAATGGCATTTAGCCTAATGGCCCCACGTTGGGCGCCAATTGTAAGTTGCGGCTTACCTGCCAGCTTTTCGCTAGTCCGATTTATCCCGACGGGCGTCTGCAAGCGATATACTTCTCCCAAAAGCTTTCGGATCTCGTTAATAACAAAGTTAACGGAAAAGGGTATGCAATACACAACGATCCTTAGGATTTAGCCAGTGGAGCGAAGGAACTGATGATTATTAGCTCCCAGTGTGGTGGCGATCCTAAACCCTAATGTAGTGTCGCAGTATAAGGACTACGACCGGTGGAACTCGGGGAACTTCCGTCAACTGCTGTGGATAGCTCACCCAGCGAATGCGCGTCTTGGAAATGGCACAAAGAATGCACTTTTCCAACCGAAATACCGGGTCGGGTCCTTCTTAAACAGTCCGCAACTTTAGTATCCTTTTTCCAGATCATCCTCCTAGTCGCCCGAGGCTCTAGTGAAATCTTCTCCCATGGCCATTTCCTTTCTGCTGATGACGAAGAAGAAACTGCACCCAATAGAGGTGAGAATACTGATATTGAGGACCTTTCCAATGTCGGCCACATGGACATCCAAACTGCACTGGCTGTAATCTCTCAATGATGTATTGTAAGGCAGTCATGTTCCGAAACTATGCTTATTATTAAATGCTATGATGATAATTTTTGACCATGTCTCTACTGTCAAAGGAAAAACATATTTTCAAGCATTATTCTGTTTTCAGAGAGCGAGTGATGGCGCTATAACCATATACCATATGGGGCTTAAACTCTAGTAAATGCTTAAATCTCAACCGTTTAAAGCAAAATGGAGCACCACTTAACCTCTTTAGGCTGAATGCTCCCAACGACCATTTTTGTTCCAAACACCAAACAGAGCATTCTGTTTCACTTTTCTTTTCGACTAGGGTAGCGGGATGTAATGTTAGCCTATCACCTTCATTCGGCCTATGTGCCAAATATGTCATTAATTTAGCGATAATCAAAAAAGTCAAGTTGCTATTAGGATGACCGATGTAATCCAAAGCAATTGAGATAATATTAATCAACTTATAGTGGTTCACTTCCGCGTAATTTTCGATTTCTTGAACTTTTGTGGCATCATGATTTCACTGGTTAAGCTGAACTAATGATCTTCACGATCTTCAAATGATCTAAATTTGGCTTAATTGAATCGATAAACCGAGTAATGCAGTCTAGGTATACAGAAAATGGGTCTTCTCTTAGCTCAGTCGGTAAAGGCGCGGCCACAAAGCAACACCATGCTGGAGGTGGCTGGGTTCGATTCCCGGTCTGGTCTAGGAATTTTCCGTTAAGGAAAATTTCTCGACTACCTGGACATAGCGTATGATTGTACTTGCCACACAATTATACTAATCCAAAAAAATGGTACTTGGCATCGAAAGCTCTCAATTGATAACTGTGGAAGTGCATTTAGAACACTAAGTTGAGAGCAAGCAATACGCTAATTGTGGAAGCAATAAGCTTGAAATGCTAAAGAAGAAGAAAGAAGAAGTATACAGAAAATAGATACACGTTCCAAACTAACTGTTCACATACTGTTGCATGGACGTGTCTTCGTGGAGATTATTGAATGAAGAAACGTATCGGTAATTGGTTCCGTTTCATGGTGACATGCAATGTCTTCAACGGAATATTCCTCATTGTAGTTCCATCCACGAGTTGTGCAAACGTCATTGCTAGTGCTAATTCACAGTGTTTTTGCGCACTGGACACTGCTGACGAGTTCGTCTTGAACTCTGACATTGAACCTGCCTTTATGAGCTTCCGCTCAGCGATTGCCCAGTAGCGTTCGATCGGTCGTAGCTGGGAACAGTTCGGTGGGTTGATGTATTTTTCAAACAAATCAACGTTGTTATCAGAAAATCGCTGTACAGTTGATCTGACATAATGGGCAGGGGCCAGATCCGGCCAGAAATGAGGAGGAATCTCATACTTTTGAAAAAGTAGAAGCAAACTTTTCTGCAAGCACTCGTTTCGGTAAACTTCAGCATTTATTGTTCCTTTTGTTTAGAAAATAGAATATGCAAATTGCTTGCCAAACGAGCAACATTTCATCGAATTTGTCCATCACCACAAGCGTAAAGTCTGTCCACGTTCAATTTCGGACACAAACAAATGTACACATAATTCAACAAAAACGATTGTTTATTTCACAATAACAGAGTTAAATCTAAATTAGAAACAGTTGATTACGATATTAATCCTTCTTTGTGTAAAATTCTAGAACTTTCTGTGGTACACCCGCCATCAGGTTCCGTACGGTATCGCCAGATACGCCCGCCGTGACGATTCTCCATCTTCTCTTGAAATCAGCGGTACCATTTGCTTTCTTCTTAGTTTCAAAGAGTTTCCGCTTAACTAGAGTCCAATAATTCTCTATTGGATGAAGTTCTGGACAGTTTGGTGGATTGGCACGTATTTGACCTCTTGTACCTTACTCCATTCCAGGACGGATTTCCCATAGTGACAAGAGGCCAAATCAGGCCAAAACAGAGCTGGAGAGTCGTGGCTTCTGATTAACCGAAGACACTGCTTTTGCAGACATTCTTTCTCGTACACATCCTTATTGATAATTCGGTAGAGACGAAACTTTTAGATTTTCGACCACAACTACGCATGGCCTGCCAAATCGAATACTTCTTCGAGAATTTGGACACCTTCCTTGTTCGGAAATGCTCTGCAAAGGCGTTCCTTTGCATTGCGGTATAAAAAGCCAGACCCAGAAGCTGTTTAAAGTCATCGAGTACGTATGTTTTGTCGTCCATTATGATACAAGAAAATGTTGGCAAAAAATTGGTGTAAAAGGTCCTTAGCACGACTTTTTGCAGTGAAATGTTGCTTGTCATCGCGGTTTGGCATCTTGTTCACTTTGTACGCCTTCAGTCCTTGCATCTGCTTTATTTTTTGTACGCATGATTTTGACTTCCCAACTTTGCGAGCCACATTTCGCACAGAAAGATTGGGAATTTTCTCAATGATTTCTTCTTGTGCAGTTGTCGGGAGCATACTTTTCGATTTGTTCCACTTCCAACCTTCCGATCCACAGTCAAGCGCTGGCCAAATGATTTGCAAATACAAAACGCGGTACTTTTTGGTAGCTTTAGTTTTTTGGCAAGACATTTTTTGGATTTTGCTGCCGTTCGTAAAAAATGCCATTTGATTCGGCGCCATTTTACTGAATGTATCAAGAATGTAAACATTTTGTACCACGAAATAAAGTGAAGAGTTTCAGCTGTCATATAAGTGAAACGTTTCAGCGATCCGCGAAATAGCTCGAAATCTACTCTCAAAGAAAAGTGTCCAAAATTGAACGTGGACGGGTTTTTTTTGAAATTGGGTTCACTCTCCTCAACCAATTTGGTGTAGAATTGAGGTCCCGGCAATGTTCTGGAATCCTCTCTTACGTACGTTTCGTCGTCCATCAAAACACACTGGTAGGGATTGTCCAAAATACGGATGTATAGCTTTTGAGCCCTAGTGGAGGACCAACGCTCCCTTGGTTTCTTTGAACGGAAGGTGCTGCGTACGACCTACGGTGGAGTGCAGATGGAAGACGGAACGTGGAGGAGGCGAATGAACCACGAATTGCATCAGTTGCTGGGAAAACCTCCCATCGTACATATCGCATAAATCGGTCGACTACGAAGGGCTGGGCCTTTGGTAAGAATGTCGGACAACAGCCCTGTTAAAATGGTTCTCGAAAACGAACCGACGGGTACAAGAATAAAAGGCGCGTAACGAGCAAGGTGGATCGATCAAGTAGAAGGCGACCCGCGGACCCTCCGCAAGCAGCGAGGCAGGCGAAGTACAGCCATGGACCGACTACTATGGAGACAACTTCTGTGTACAGTAGAGGCCACACCGGCCTTGGTCTGATTGGAAAGGTAAGTAAGCTTTTGGGCCCTCATTTTGGCACGACACTTCTGCTTCGGAGATTGCTTTGGTACTATATGCTACCTGTATGTCTTCAAATCATCTCTACTCTAAATCAGCTGGATCATCTCGGTGCTGGTCCTGTATTTCTTGGCGAAATCACGATTGAAGGCTGATTGGTTATCCTGAATACAATTGACGACTTTATGGTCTCATTCGGAATTGCCGGAACCGGATATTCGTCCAGTTCTCTGAAGATCCTGCAGGGTGTACTGCTCAACTATACTTTACAATCACTCATTTTCAATCACTTATTTGATGCATTTTGACAATCTGATTGTACGTTACATCCTTTTCAGTGCCCGAGGTGAACAGGATTTTCTTTCGTACTTCAAGTCTAATCCACGACATTTTGCAAAAAACCGCGATAATGAAAATTAAAGAACCGAAATAGACTTTTTAACGTGTTAATAAAACGTAATTCGAATACACGGTAAAATAATAGTTTAGGCTTAATTACATAGAAAATGTTTATAAAGCCCGATTCAAGGTATATTTGGACGCATTCAAGTGATCATAACTCTAGAATTAAACAACATAAACGGTCGATCAAAACGTTAAACAAAAGGGTATTTATTCAGCTTTCAAACGATATACAAAAAGTGATTACATTTTACCGTTTCGAACGAACTGTCGCACTTTACTTGTGATCGATGCCATCATGATCTGCACAGTCGCTGGTGACACTGTACCGGCGAACTTATTGCACTTTAAATGCATTTGTCACTTCTTTACCGCATCCTCGAAGTTTTCGCTTGACAATTGCCCAATATTTTTCGATCGGTCTAAACTCAGGGCAATTTGGAAGATTAATCTCTTTGGCGACGAAATTAGCATTGTTCGCAGCATGCCATTCTAGTACCTCCTTGGAGTTGTGGCAGCTGGCTAGATCCGGCCAAAACATAACGTGGTCTTGTTTTGCCGAATGAAGGGTAAAATCCGCTTTTTCAGACACTCTTTAATGTAAACCTTCGACGTTATTGTGTGAGATGTGATGAAAACCTTGGTTTTAAGGCCTAGACTGCAGATTCCTTGCCAAACCATTAGTTTTCGAGCAAACTTATCAGCAAAAACAAATTTATACCTAGAAGGAACATTGCCACGACCAGTTGCCAGATGAAATTTTCGTCCTGGGATTTGTTTATAATACATTTTGACATATGTTCCGTCATCCCTTAAAATACAGCCATCAAATTTCGTCAAAACTCGTTCGCATAGTAATCGTGCTCGCTTTTTGGCCACTAAATTTTGTTTCAGGGTGCGATTTGGATGATAACTGGTACAAAAAGAATTATATCCTTTTCTTGAAAGGTTGTTACGCACGGTGGAAAAGTTGGAATCGTATTTCTTTGCCAAATCACCTGTTTGGCAAAAGTTGAGACACCTGGGTTGCCGTACCTCAACACCTTTCTCCTCAGCTCATTGTCCCTAGTGCCACTTTTATGATAGATGCGCTGTGCTCTATCCACACTCAGAGTATCCTCGTAACGTTTGATTACAAGACACATCGTTCACTTTGCTAATTTGAACACTTTTGCTATTTTTGAGGCAGACCACGAAGGATTCTCTAGATGTTTGTGCACAATTCATTTTCTTTTCTCAAGTTCCATGGTCCATAATTGCGAGATACGTCGATCAATTGAGAGAAACTTTTCACCAATTTCTTCGTCAATCCACAAATGCCTGTCAAACGTTTTTTGTTGCGTCCAGATTTACTTTGAATCGAGCTTTAACTTCTTTTTGGTACAATCCTTATTTCCAAGCTCATCTGTTTTGGGCCAACTCCGCTCAACCAATCGCAATGTTTTGTGATGTAGTTGGCGGAATATTAGAATTTGAGCACACTCAATGCAGAAGTCTTCGATGTTTAACCACCTAGTACCTCATAGCAAGATGCTTAGAAGCAGACCGGAAGATTCAATGAGCTACCTCTCTCTGAAGAAGACCCACAAATTGTTGCAGGGGAGAAGATAAATAATTAATTTCCAAGTGATTTTTTCTTTGGGGGAAATTTTGCTAGAACAGTTAGTTGAGGACGGCAATAAGATAATTCCGATATGCCAAAAGCTTGAAATGCCAAGGAAAAATATCTTTGAGATGGACTCGCTTTTGAGACGAGCCTTACGTAGATTATTATTACTCATAATAGGTAGCGCTTATTTCTCAAAATGCAACCTTTGACAACATTCAGTTAATCAACCCCTTGATGACCGCACGATTTCCAGTCCACTAGAAAACACCGACCACCGTAAAAAAAATGAAACGAAGCAGGCTGCTGGTTGCTAGTTTGAATTGTAAATAAACGGAACAAACCAAGCCAGCATTCCGTCCACCGCCATCCGTTGGCGCCCCGTGACTCGCGAGTTGTGTCTTCCACTGTTTGTTCAAGAGTTAAGACCTTCAAGAAAAACATCAACAAAACCAACAACGGAGAGAGCAGACATGGTTTTGCTAATGTGACGCTTATCTATTCACTGAGGAAATGGAAATATTGTAATTGGATTAGCCCGAGCTGATAATGATGCCGGGAGGAAGCTTTGGCATGATGGAAGAATTTAATATTTATAACCAGGCTCAGACTCTGGCCCAGGCGAGAATCTCTATCCATTCCCGCTCCCCCCGACCGAAAGAGCGAAGAATGGATTGAAGGAAAAATGCATAATTTATTGCTGATTTAAGGCACCGAGTCTTGAGGAACGAGCGCGCCCGAAGGGGTATCAGCAATGGAGTTCTTCTATTAAAATTTTTCTTCTTGTAAACAAAAATTTCAGATATTTAACGGTGGAAATGTTCGGGTGAGCCACATTCTCCATGATTAAAGTCGTGAAACTTCCTCCGGGGCCAAGAGCAACAATCGATAGGAATAAAGAACTCCCAAAGCTCTGCGGCTGCATCTGATCTTGCCGGTCGGTCGGTCGGTCGGTCGGTCGGTCGATGTGGATCAACCAGGAGACGGAACACGACCGGCATATCTTACCGCAAAAGAACAAAGCCCGGAAAGCCGCGCTCGCATTCTCAGCCACGAAAAACCAAAACCCCTATCGCTATCGAAGGAACGGAGTGAATGGAAAGACACACAAAGAACGGATGGAGAAAAAAGAAGCAATTTCAGCTTAATTGGATTAACCTATAATGACGTTATGGATGGAGGCAGCAGCAGCAGCAGCAGCCGGAGTAGCAGGCAAATTTAAGCTTTTTCGCCAATATCTTCGACTTCTGAGCAATGATGAGTCGAATCGAATGGATGGTTTGAGGTCGTTTTGAAAGTTATGCAGTCGAAGGAGGAAAATTGAGAAGGAGTCATCCTGTCGGAGGTATGTGTTGCTCCATTCAAAGGCAAGCACACCGAGTGTTATTTTGAGTGAATCAAGGAGTAGTGGAGGTAAGTTTTGTTTTGTTTTGTGGTAAGTCCAGAATTAGCAGTACAAAGAATGGTGTTTAGTCAATCATGCATCGAAATTTTAACTTCCAATAAAATCAAGGAAAGCCATCCCAAACCTTGGACCCGTGCCAGCAATTAGACGGCCGCACCATGTCCTCTCTATGCGCGTACGGCAGCGACGGCGCCCGAGTTAAATGGTGAGGAATAAATTTTCAATTTCCCGCAGATTTGATTTACGATCCGGGTCCCCACCGGCGCATCGTCGGTCTAATTTGTTACCGAATAAATCAGAGGCCTAGCCGTAGCCATCTTCCCTGTACTAAAGTGACCATGCTTGCCATCTCAGCCATAGTCGATTGGACAAACGAGACGATGAGCTGACTGAGCTCGTATTAATAATTCATGGTAGTTTTTTTTTTAAGGTTGTCTTCCGTTTCGTTGTCGTCGTGAGATGATAATTTGTGAGTCAATTTCCTACGAAAATTGATTGCCATCAAAATTGAGGGGAATCCTCAAAATGAAGTGTTATATTAATTGATATCATTCAAAGTCGTGATACACGTGTCAGTTGTACGGAAACTTGTGTTATGGAACAATCAAGAAAATTCACCGCTACCATCGCTAATTCGAATCAATTTCCCCACCCTGACGGATCTAATTAGTGACAATCGGACAGAACTTCAGTTCCAGTCGGATGGAGCCAAGGCTTTATTGGTTATGGCTACTCCCCTAACGTCATTACCGGTTCTTGCAGATGGCTGTTAGCCACGAGCCAATCAATTTGCGAGCGGAAATCTCACTCCTCCCATGCCTCCTCCGGTGTCGAACCGAATAATGTATGGTGGCTAAGACGGTAGCAAATGAGAACTTCGTCTTCGAAGTGACCGTTTTGCTGTAAGTTAACAGTGTGGTGGAGATGATTTTGTGACAATTCGATGGGGAAATTCTAATTTTCGATTGCGCGAACTCAACGATTTCGATCTCGAATGCACGTAAGCTCATTTTCATTAGCAAGCAATTCTCGCATCAACCCAAAAGCAATCAAAATCCCGTTATGGCGCCCAATTGTCGGCATCAGACCCGCTTCTTCGGTAGTGGATTTAAACCGATTGCAGTAACGAGCAAAAGATTGCAACTGCCGGATGATCTGATCTCCAAAGCCTGCTGACGATGCTGCAACTCCTTATTAATCGGACCAATTTGCATGCAAATGCTCCCCGGTGGTGCTTAAATTTTAAGCTTTGCTGCATCTGGATCTCGTTCAAGATGTCACCACCACACCAACGGGTGATGACAAATTCCGCTCACTGCACGAGAACTGAATTCGACACAGAGCGAAAGGGAGATCCACCGGGTGGGGCAATTTGGGGGGTTTCCACCCTCTCCGTCGGCAGCCACAGCATTTGCATTCCATCCTAATTTTCAACCGCAGTCGGGAGTAGTGCTAATGAGTGCTAATTACGGTTGTCACTTTTCCTGACACACAAACGAGCACACGCGCACACACAATCATATGTGTAGGGGTACTCTCGTGTGCATGCGGATGAAAAATTATATTCAATTTCATAGATCAACGCGCATTACATCGTTTGTGGGGATTGATTGTGGATTTCATAATATTAAAGTATGACTTTATCAGGGTGGCCACGCAAATTAGAAATTATAATTATTGAAACAGTTTTCCCGGTCTGAACAAATTTTCTAATACTTCGAAAAAGGTGTATTCGCGGAAAATGGCCCGCACAAAAATGTTCTCCAAAATTCGGCCTCTTATCGGAATTCTTTTGAAACTAGCAGAAAATGAAGATTAACTAATAAGGACTGTATCAAAAACAAACTGGCAACACATTTTTTCTCATAGCATGGAAAAAAAAGAAATAACAAAAAATTATAAACAACTGTATCATTTAATTCAAGTCTTGCTCTCGTAGTTAAAACAAAACTTTATTTCCAGAATTTTCTGATTTTGGATTTGACTCCACTCATGAAGTTTTGGACAGTAGTTTTGTCGCATTTTCTGGAAGCCGCAAACTAATTCTTTTTGAACTCTTCCAGTCTTACGCTTCTTATCACTCTTCTTGAAGCTGCACTTGACGATACCCCAGAAGCGTTCAATTGGACGAATAAAATTGTGTGGTGGAGAAAGGGGGGTGTGTGTTTTGGAGTATTAATGGGATAGTTATTTGTGGAGGTAGAGTTGTTTGTTTTGTTTGTTTAAAGGGATGAGAGGTTTATTATGGGTTGGTTGGTTTGGGTGTTGGTATGTTGTTGGGTATGTTGGGAGGGCAGTGTGGGGGGGTGTGTTAAGGAGTGTATCGAATATAAGCTATCCACATGCATTTGCGTTGTACGCATGTATTTGTGATGGTTTTTTATGCTCTGAACACTGCATGCTGTGCGTTTGACTGTCAGCTTTCTTTTGTTTACTTGTTTGTGCAGTTCAAATTCTGCGTTTTCAAAATGTCGCGTATTGAAAAGGAAGTGAAAATTAAGGTTCTGGACACATGGCTAAGTGAGAAGGGTATTACTATGCGAAAATTGGCGAAGCGGTTTGGAATTCATCATGCGAGTGTTAAAACCATCATTAATAAGTTTGGGGAACACTATTCTTTGGATGAGCTACCAGGAAGAGGCAGAAAACCCGGTTCTTCCAACCCGAAACTGGAGCAGAAAGTGGTATCTCTAATCATGAAGAACAAATCAATGTCAATACGTGATTTGGCCAAAAAAGCAGGAACGAGTGTCGGAATGATCCAGCGTATCAAGAGGCGAAACCACCTGAAGACCTACAAGAAGCAGAAAATCTCGAAACAAAGTGCAGAACAGAAGAAGCGAGCAGCAACAAGGGCCCGGAAATTGTATTCGCGTCTTTTGCAGCGTCCGGATGCATGCGTTTTGATGGACGATGAGACCTATGTAAAGGAGGACTCAAAAACCCTTCCAGGTCCACAATACTTTACTGCCGTCGTTGGGGAGGATGTGAGCGATGCGGACAGGTCGATTCAAGTGGAGAAATTCGGTCGAAAGGTACTGGTATGGCAAGCAATATGTTCCTGTGGTTTGAAGTCAACCATTTTTTACACTACCGGAACTATAAATGCGGAAATCTATCGATCTGAGTGTCTCCAGAAGAGATTGTTGCCTTTATATAAGAAGCATAGTACACCTCCACTGTTTTGGCCGGATTTAGCGTCGGCTCACTATGCCAAAACCACTCTCAATTGGCTTGCGGAAAAGGGTATAGATTTCGTTGAGAAAAATATCAATCCACCAAATTGCCCTCAGCTTCGACCCATCGAACGTTACTGGGCAATCGTGAAGAGGGTCTTCAAGAAGACTGGTAAGGCAGCTGGGCACATGCAGGAGTTCAAAAAAATTTGGGCTCAAGCGTCCAAAAAATGCGATGCAACACTTGTCCGGAACTTGATGAAGAGCATTCGATCCAAAGTTCGAAAATTCGTGAAGGAATAACTTAAATTTCATCCGGTCTTCATTATGTTCAAGTTTAACCTCGTACAATAGAGGATCAATTTTTTGTATGAATAAAATATCGGTTTGTGGATAGCTTATTTTCGATACACTCCTTACCAACACCTCCTCTATGCTTCTTTAAAGCCAAAATTTGTACAAAATGGCCCACTCTATAGACGGTTGTGAAAACAAGTTAATAAAACCTTTATAAGAACATAAAGATTTTGAAAATGTTCTAGTGATAGATGTTATGACCACTTGAGAACCTTCATAAAACCTATTGGCTGCCATGAAAACCAGAATGTGGCCAAATGGCCACAGCTGTCAAACTTCACTGTGAAATCAAGGTTGTTTTGTTGTTGTTCTGCTTTGTTCGATTCACTGCTCTTCTGATTCATTTAGCAGTAAACAAAAGGTCTAGTGTTGCGGGAAATTTTGCGTGATAGCAAAATATCCAAAACAAATTGTGTTTTCTACAGCGTATTATGCTCCAAATTATATGCGGATTTATTTTTATGGTGAATATTGGCACGTTAAGAGCCGAAAATAATGCGCCTCGGAAATTATGCGAATTTTCAACAACATAAATCAAATTAAAACAAATATATTCCATAAATCAATCATGAATTTCCTGAAAAGTGCTTGGAATTGGATGAAATTTTTTAAAAGAATGCCGAAATCAGTCTCCGATCTACAATGTATTTGCATACCATAGAAAATTTGATGCATTTTTGTACATTTCAATTATTTCTTATATTTCAATATGGCGATTGGAAAAAAATCACAGTTTTGCCATAAAGCCAATTTTTCTTCACCATGACTATTCAGCGATTCCACGGGAAAAGAATAGAGTTGAAAAAAAAAGTTGTCCAATTTTGCTCAAAATCGCTTTGTATGTTCATCGAAAATAATTAGACCCGTATTTTTTGATTTTTTGATAATCTGAACCACTTGACCACCACCATTTTTGACTTCTGAACCACTCTGCCATCCTTATGAGAACTCATGCTGAATTTGGACCAGTTTTAGCGTAGCGTAAACCCTAGCAATGTTGGTCTCTGCTTTTAAACAATTTGAGGCTGATTTATAGTTCTTACATTTAATGGGGTCAGAATTGGACCAGCTTCCCCTACTTTTGATGGGTACATTACTTCACAAATAAAACTAGATTTGTAAACATGGTTATCATGAATTTATTAGGAGTTAGTTTGATAACTTCAATGAAATGATTCCCGCAGTTATTTTTAAGTGATGGAAAATGATGCTCATTCCATGTGTGTATGGGCAAAAAACTTGAAATTTTCCAAAAAATTTAACTCAAAAACGGCTCCATGAACATTTCTAATTTTTTGATATGTTATGTAAACATGTTTGAATTTTTATAAAAAAATATAAAAATGAATAATCTTTGTGGTCAAACATTTCAAAAATCATAAAAAACGAATATTTTGACCATTTTAGCAAATTTAAGTACATTAATTATTTCAACCAATATTTTTAGTAAAAACTAAAAGTTATAAGCTTTCTATTCATAAAAACATTGGAACATTGCAAATCGATCCAGTGGTTCAGAATTTATGATTTTTTTTAAATAAAAAATTT